>JACXGI010004967.1:21602-50376 GCA_016801175.1 Esox masquinongy
TGTGTGTGTGTGTGTGTGTGTGTGTGTGTGTGTGTGTGTGTGTGTGTGTGTGTGTGTGTGTACCCATGTTCATTTGTTTACTGTAAAGAATTGGAAGGAAAGTAAATTAAAGCTGAATGTCAGCTGAATCCATTAGGTTACATTAAGAATAAGGCTGAAATATTCAGTAGACTGTAATATATTGCAAAAAATGAGTTGAGATGTGCGTCTGCAAAAATGGGAGATGTACGCCTCTGAAAAATGACTAAAACACATGGATATGCTTTCTCCTATCACCAATATAGTGGATTTAGGGGGATACTCTGACTGGGACAGTGACCCTTGTCCCTGTAACGTTTAATCAAAACCATCATACTGTCAGTCAAAACCATTATACAATTATCCATACTCTCAGTATGAGCCGAGTTACATTTCCTACCAAGTAGGTTAATCCAGTTGGCACGATGCATAACCTGCTTTTGCTTACCTACCAAAAGGCTACAATCTCTTGATGATACTGCTAGAGTAGTTGAAGTTATTTAATAGTATTATATATGTACATGTGTATTTTTATTGTTTATTTTTTTCCAACGTAAAAATATTTGCTATATAGCTAACATTTGTATGGCTTTATTCTATAAATATATTTTCACGGTTTAGCTTGCAGGCACCGACTTACCACAAGAAGTAGCTGGAGCGCGACAAGGCAAAGCAACCTTTTCTGACACCAACCCAGTACAGTGCTGAGCCAATTTGCACCGCCTCATGCGAGGCCCACAGAAATTGTCAGAATGCCATGACCAGGATTTGAACTCCTGGAGATATTTTTTATAGGTTATTCAGTTGCAGAATGTGTTCCACAAAATCTGTTTACTATTCATTAGGGCACTGTGTGGGGCTTATCTTAAAACTGTTTTTTTTCTCTTTCTAAAATTGATTTAGGTGTGATTTTGATGTCAGCAATGTCCACAGAATATGTTGTAATGTCAAAGTATCTAAATGCTTTGCTTAACATTTAAACAACCTACTGGGCTTATCCTTAACATTAAAATACAATATCATATTTTTATTATCTAAATGCTTTGCTTAACATTTAAACAACCTACTGGGCTTATCCTTAACATTAAAATACAATATCATATTTTTATTCCCAAAATGTAAATCATAGATCAGTTATCACAAAACTACCTAAGAGATCTCAAACAAAAGATAAGAAATACCTAATGCAACAATGCTGTAACAAAAAAAAAGATGCACAGCAGCAGTAGGCAAGCTCGCTCATTTTCTGTACGAAAATGATAAACCAATTTTTTTTAAATAATTTATTCTGATGAAGCTGTACTCATAACCTGAGGGCTGATGTCCAACTGGGCATTCTACTCAATGTATTCTCAATGAGCGCTGAAGGAAATTTGGTCTAATGTGCTATCCTGAGACTTGAAAACATAATACCATCTCTAAATAAGGCAAATAATTAGTACCTAAGCACATTATGCTTTTAATGTCACAATTTAAATTTGATCAAGTTAGATCTAGCTAGCTAAGGCTGAGCACTGTTAACAATAGTAATGGAGTGATGGAGGCGCAATCTATGAATAAGTCACCTAGCTGCTGCTAGGCAAATGGAGAATACAAAATGGTTAACTGCATTTCCTACTCTTCTGACTTATAATTTAACTGCATATCAAGCCTAACTGTTTGGTGCTGTTGCCTGTCCTTCTCATTTAAACTTTCATTTCTGTCATTTGAAATTCCACTTTCATCAGCCCAATATTTCCTAATAATTGCTACGTAGAGGCTGTGGGAGATTTAGATTAGTGCTGGTTTGATGATGATGATGGTGTGACTCTACAACTATTCACACAGGCAAATACACATGGATTATTCGTTCTTATTTTAACAGATGTGAATGTACATTTATAAACTGAGGAACATATTCAGTTTGTCACATACCTAACACTCATTCCACGACGCAGACAGCACCATGCTTAAAAATAAGGAGGCGGTTACTCATTAATGTAATTTTTGCAGTATAGTGCCTTGTTGCATATAGAATGCAGGTTTTGGAATAATTTTTTCTAAATTTCTATTTCCTTGTCAAAATACTGTAGAGTCACTATATTACAGTTATTCTTTTGTTTGTTCCATTAGTAAAAATGTGACGATTTTTTCTCACATTTTCACAGAATGTTATATATTATGTAGATCATTTGAATTGTAATTTGTAACCCAACACTGCATTTTTCCTGGTACAGTCGTAAGGCCCCCTCCTAATACCACTGTCAAATGTTCTTATGAACAATTATGACACAACAAAGGATTACTTTTGAAGTTAAAGGGGATGTCAAAGGGAAGAGCTGTTTAAAAATAATGCATTTGCAAATTGCACATCCATTATACTGCAGCTTTGTGAGCTTGCTTAAGTTGAATCGCTGCACAGTCTGCAATTTCTACTTAATGTCGGCTGCTAGTACTTCTTAAATATAAAAAAATGACTTGGTAGAAAGGCAAGCTGTTGAAAGATAGACATGCACCTGGTGGGAGTTGAATCTAGTTTTAATCAAAGGCATGGTAACTTTGTGATGTGATTCAAAATACTGTTATTGAATTCACTTGGAAAACATGTACACGTTTAATATTTAACTTACATTGAAGAATTTGATGCAAATGTGAAACCCATTTCTACCCCACAAAATAAAGATCATGGGGGCGCAAATGTCTGCTTCAACAGTACTCCACTGAACTTGATATCTCCTTCAAAGTGATTGTTGGCTCCAAAACAAGTCTCCTTGTTTGACCACTGTATTTTCTGGGACAGCCTTTTCTTGGCAAGGTTTGGGTGTGTGTGTGTGGGGGGGGCAGCTTCCAGTTCCTGATTTATTGATCCAACTGTGATCCCTTGGATACAATTAAACTTATCTCTAACTTCTCTAGAATGTACTTTGGTCTTCATTTTTCTTCAAATTCGCAGCCTGACCAATGATCCTTCAACAGTAGTATTTCTATCCAGAAATTGTGAAGCAACTTTAATGCTTCACAGGTGGACACCCAATGGTAAGTTAATTTTGTCCTTGTTGGGGCAAATTCTTTTATTTGTAGAGGGGTTGAATTCTCATGCAAGCAACGTATTTCAGTTTTTTGTTTTCTTTAAAGTGTTTCCCAACATAAAACCAATGCCACATTACGATATGGATTTTTCTGTTTCAGGGTTATTTTAAGTATTTTTGTACATCATACAGAACAAAATTCTGTGTACCATTTTGTAACACAGTAATATGAAAGAATTGCTGAGGGGTCGGAATACTTCTGCAAAGCCCTGTATGCTGATAATATAGCCTGATAATACAGCCTAGATAAAAAGGGGATTTCCGCTTAGTGTTCTTTTTAAAAAAAATAAAACTCCTTTGAGTTTTTCTTGGTATTAACTAAACTACAAAAAAGCTATGCTGATGTTCCTTAATATAAAGTTTTCCGGCACTAGAGCACATTAGTCTTGTTTAAGGGCGTTGCATATTTCAACCTCCCTCACCTGAGCGCAAGCGAGTGGATGTCTGTGTCTATAGAGGTAATTTACCAATCTTTCAGTAATGTTTTTTTGTGTGGTAGATGTGCGCCACCATAAAGCCCAGTCAAAAGAGACCCCTCCATCTGTCTCGGTGTCATTTTCTGTCTGTCTGTGTCTTTTCCTCTCCATCTGTGTCTGTCTCTGTGTCTGTTTCTCTTTGTCTCTCTCTATCTTTTCTCTGTCTCTGTGTTTGTTTCTGTCTGTCTCTCTGCTGTACCCTTTGTCTCAGCCTGTTTACAGGGGTTTTCTGTGGTTTGTCTGTGGAGGTTCACGCAGCAGCATCCGCCCCGCCGGGGGTTTGCTGTCCTCCCAGGGTCCTGTGCTGTTTCGTTCTGAACCCCCTCCGGTTTCTCCTGCACCAGACAACAATTAGCAAGTGTTTTTGGAGCGCTCCAGCGGAGCTTTGATGTGTTAATGAATTGAAAAATGGCCCTCGCCGATGTTCAGTTATCCCTGCTGAGACTAATTAGAGGGAGTTTGTCTGCTCTGTGTGTGTGTGTGTGTGTGTGTATACAGCATGTTTGCTGTGTGTGTGTGTGTGTGTGTACACTAGGCGTGTGTTAAGTATGTTTGTGTGTGCACGGTGTGCACACTGCATTTCATTCACCAGGTCTAATCCAACATTTGATTTCTGCTCGTCTTCCGGACAGCAGCTTTTCTTGGTTTTGTTGGTCATTTTACACAGGATTTGCACATTTTCTGTAGAAAAGTTGTAACATTGAATCCCTGTATCTGTATCTGTTGTGCAGAAGGAACATGTCACCATGCTGAAATCTATTCTGGGTTAAAGGTCAGTGACCCCCTCCATCTCTCACTCATGTCCTGCTACAAGGTGTTACAGGACACAAGTGCTCACAGCTGTGTGTGTTTAGCTTGTTCTGCCCTCTACACCACCCACCTCCTCTAGCTTGTTCTGCCCTCTACACCACCCACCTCCTCTAGCTTGTTCTGCCCTCTACACCACCCACCTCCTCTAGCTTGTTCTGCCCTCTACACCACCCATCTCTAGCTTGTTCTGCCCTGTACACCACCCACCTCCTCTAGCTTGTTCCACCCGCTACACCACCCACCTCCTCTAGCTTGTTCCGCTCTGTGCACCACCACCCCCCTGTACTCCACCCTCCTCCTCTAGCTTGTTCTGCCCTATACATCCCCTAACCACCCCCAACCCTTCTTTGGGTTGCTGTGCTCTTTGTCACATTCCTCATAAGTAGAAATTGTCCAGGCTGTTTTTACACATTGACACGTGCATAAATCCTCATGCACATATAGGTGTACACTCACAAACACCTCAATGCAATCACGTACTCACAATAATGAAGATTCATATGTTTTTCTTATGGACCTACCTGGTCAAATTAAAGAAAATACTATTTTGTTTTTTGTACCATCTAAAGCTCTCTATTACATAAAACGTCCTGAATATTTTCAATACTGCAAATAGTTTTTTCTCCACCTGAGAATTAAGGTTTCCAGTTTCTCGGTGTGTTTCACCTGTCCAATTTTTTTCATACCGTACCTCAGTACCTTCCGTCCCAGTATCCATAAAATGAAGTCATCAGGTCTATGGTCCCAACCCTTCAGTTAAATTAGCTTGAGGTCAAATGTCAATCCCTGTGCCAGCTAGCCTCCTAGAACTTCCAAACCAAAACACATCCAGCCTGAGTGTAGCTCAGGAAACTGAACATTTCCAAGGGGGATTCAAGCCCAACTAGAAATTCATTAACTTCAGAATTCCATACAAATTGGATGTATAATAACCGGCAGATGGAATTGGGGAAGGAGTCTGGGAATGTACTTTCTTCCTGGGGCCTTGGACCCTGGAAAACTGGGGGGAAGAAAGGTCTGTTTTTCACATCTCTGTGTGCCAGGCACCCTTTAGCCAGGTGAAGAAGCGTTAGAAAAGCAGAATTCCACTGCCAGCCGGTTTTACATTTCTGTTATTATCGATGTGGCCTGGTGATGTTTGATTCAAGTATCTCATGGTCAAAGGTAATTTTGTTATCAAATGGAATGCCTGCTTGACTTTGTGGTCATTTACACTGGATATGGTTATAACACTGACCTTCACTGTAACAAACAATTCAGTCTGTTGTCACTCTAACTCAGACACACATACAAGGTGCAAATTACAAGGGCCCAGTGGGACCCACTGAATGAGAGATGAGACCTTTTGGGGTTCTCTAACGAATGCTAATTTAAACAATCTCCTTGTTATTATATTCTTTACAGTGATAAATATGAACAAAAAGTGATACATTTTTGACCAAATGTTCATGGTTCACAACATTGTTAGGCAACTCTGCTCCTGGAGTGCTGAAACATTTCTGGTTTTCATCCTCTCCTTCTAATCATAGATTAATTCTGACCTTGGAAATTCGATGAGCGCAATTAATTTGCAAGTAAGCATCATTGTTAAGTAGTTGCACTTGCCAACTGCTTAACTGCTGCAACTGTGCGAGGGTGATTAGCACATTATGGTTAACGGTCTGGAGCAGCAGCCCTTAATGATTCATTTTCAAGGTCAAGTGTTGTCAAGCAGGGGCCGGATATGTATGCTTTCAATTCCACAAACCACTAACTCACCACACGATCATTTCTCAGTTCTAAACACATTTTCATTCTCTATGCCGCTTGAAGGTCTGTTTTTCTGCATTCACATTATAGACAGACATTTGTTGGTCAGATCGTGTGTCTGAAGCTGCAGAGCCAGTAGATTGTGTTGTGTGTGTGTGTGTGACCCTGCTGTAGAATTAATTGCGGCCAGCAGTTCAAACGAACAACTTCAATGAATGAGTCACTTTGAAAAAATGAGTCATAACTCTAAGTCCAGAGTCAGTAAGAGTCATTCAAAAATAATGAATAATTTGCGAACTGAGTTGCTGATATGAGAAAACACGTTTATACTCGCTTTCTGTGCCAGGGCACTGTTTTTGTTAAAGAGTTGAAAGTATATGGAATGACTGCACAGGTAGCCGATTTTTTAAAGCGATATGTTTGACAATCAGATGAAAACATCATTACTGATTACGTTAGCCACATTGAAAGGCAATACATGTTTACAGTTCAATTATGTCTTTATGTTTCAATAGAGGCTGGTCTACCCCTTAGCAAAGAGTCATAGAAACAACTCTGTTTTGACTCCCCACACCCAATACACTCACATCTGATTCAGTTTAATTGATATCGCCATCTATTTTGGTCCCATAGTTCCTATTGTTTTATTTCTGGGCTCCAAGTTCTTTGTTGTTGTTTGCTTCTCGCAAACTGTTTCCATGGGATCAATTTGAACTGGCCCCAGACACTCCTGCAGCCTTCTTTGAACTCTTGGCTAAGGGTTGGAGGAATCCGTAGTTTGATTGTTATTTCAAGGGGTAATCTACCCCCAGAAACATAAATCAGAACATTTGGTTAAAGGGTATGTATCAGTGGGTGAATCTTTTTTCTTTATTATTTAACTTCTCTAAATGGTCCGTGTGTGAAATCTAAAAAGTTGTGTAATAACGCATTCTAGCTATGTATTCTGGTCACTGGAGATGAGGGATAATAAGCTATCACGTTTCGTAACGCTTTTTAAACATGGGATATGCTCCAGATCATCCAAATCAGCCAGTAGATGATGTGGATGGCGTGGATGGCGTACTTGTCCAGAACATTATATTGTTTTATTACATCTATATTGTCGTAATTGTGTAATAATTATGAATATCTCATGTACATAAGTCTTCAGACCCTTTATTCAGTACTTTGTAGAAGTGCCTTTGGCATTGATCACAGTTTTGAGTCTTCTTGGGAATGCTGCTACCTGCGTTGCACACCTGGTTTAGGGCACATTCCCCCAGTCTTCCTTGCAGATCCTCTCAAGCTCTGTTAAATTGGATGGGGAGCTTTAGTGAACTGTGATGCTCAGGTTTCCCCACCGATGTTCAGTGGGGTTTAGGATATGTTCAGGTTTTGGCTGGGCCACCCAAGGACATTCACAGACCTATCCCAAAGCCATTCCAGCATTGTCTTGACTGTGTGCTTTGGGTTGTTGTCATGCTGAAAGATGAATATTTGCCCCCAGTCCAAGGCCTGTGCACTTTGAGGGTTTCTCCAAGGACCGTTTTCTGTATCTTGCTCCGTTCACCCTCCAATCCTGACCATTCTCCCAGTCCCCATTGCTGAGAAGCATTCCCATACCATGATTTTCCCACCTGGTAGTAGCCTGGTGATGTATGGTACCTTGTTTTTGCCAGACATAGTGGTGGCAATCAGGCCTTACAGTTCGTGTCATCAGACCATTTTGGTGTCATCAGACCAGAGAATATTTTTCTTCATGCTGCCTGAGTGCTTCAGACGGCAAGTCATAAGCCTTTTACTCAGGAGTTGCTTCTGTCTATTACATTTATTTTAGTATATAGATGTTTTTAACTAGATAGCCACTGAGGTAAAAATATACCGAGACTGCCAGAACCTGTCTAGAGAGAGCGTTGCATTTTGGGTTTTGTAGTCATTACAGATTTTTTCAAACAATTTCACATGGTGGTCACATGTTGGTTACTAACTTATTTTTACTAAATGCAGAAACATTTTGTCATCATTATTATTATACTTGCATTACTTAACAATATATGTCATTGGTTATGGGGAGATTACCCATTTAACCAGTAGTCTCTAACTCATACCCTACCTGAAACTGAGAAGGAAATGGCTGACATAAAAGTGCACTAAAATAGGGAGAATAGGATGTCTCTCAATATTTCTTCCTTCTTGAAACTATTTCCTGGCTGTAACAGCCTAATCTTCTTCCCTTGGGATGTTTTAGCTTGGGTTGCTGCAAGCACTTTTTGACATGTAAATCTGCATACGTGTAATGTATTTTAGTGAATAATACATGTGTAAGACAAGTGAATAATGTAGGTTGACACACACATATATATATATATATATATATATATATATATATATATATATATATATATATATATATAAATCAGGTGGCCTGATTTACCCTGAAGGCAGCCACATAGCACAAACCCCAGAGGTGCCTTATTTCTGTTAAAAACCTCTTACCAACGTTGTTGGAACAGTAAACATACATGTTTTGTCGTGACGGTGGTATACCGTCTTGTATGCCACAACTTTAAGGCAATCAGCATTCAGCGTTTGAAACACAGTTTTCTAAGCTTAGTCATTGGTCAATACACAAATAGTTTCCAGAGTGATTAAGCGTTGTGGTGCAATAAGGCACATGGCTGGGAGCAGGGGAACTTTACAGAACACAGGCCCGAATTCCCCTCCTCCTTCTGACCGGTTCGGACTCATGATCGATGGCAAAAGTTCGCTCTGCTCATCAGCGATTCACCATATTAAGGGGCCTGTTAATAACTAACGAACAGAGGCTGGCTCCAGCCATTAATTATGGAATGGAGAAAATGAGCCCTGTGAATATCTCCCTCATGATTGACTACTTCTGTAACAGCGGCAAGGCACACACCCTCGACAGAGTGAATCATAACTTTATGACCCTGAGTTTTGAATTGACTGTATTCTGGTGAAAGTTGCTGTAGGAGACTTAGGAGCCTAATCTACCACTCGACACTAAAGTGTCTGTATTGTTTTGAAAATGTGCTTGAAGAGGTACTCACAGACTACCCCCATAACGTCTGGCTACGACAATTTAACGAAAAGCTTCCTGTTTTAAAGTGCCACGACGTCTTTCGTGAACGGGGTACATCGACTCCCGCTGAACTCCCAAGACGTCTAACCTCTCTCTGTTTGTCCCCTCCACCTACCCCACCCTCTGCTTCTTCCTTTTCTAGCGTGTAACTGCAACCTACACGCCCGGCGCTGCCGCTTCAACATGGAGCTGTACAAGCTGTCGGGAAGGAAGAGCGGAGGCGTGTGCATGAACTGTCGCCACAACACGGCCGGGCGTCACTGCCACTACTGCAAGGAGGGCTTCTTCCGGGACATGGCCAGACCCATCACACACCGCCGCGCCTGCAAAGGTACAGCCATTGGTGTTCTACAACTGTTCCACGGTGCCTCTCACAGGAATCCGGGTCGGCCGGGGTCGCGGCACTTTTTTACTTTCACGTCATTCGGGAGATGAGTTTAATTGTTTGTATTCAAAACTGCTCCCGTGTAAGTGATAAATCAGCTGAGAGAACAAAGAAAGAATTGATGGAAATGTTATATTTCAGACTCTACCGGCATAAACGGTATTCTGAGGAAGTTTGCAGGCTCCCTCATTTCTAGCTCATTTGTTCTTCACAATCCACCCAGGGAAGCAAACGGACTGATACCAGGCCTCTGTAATAAAATAATCAGAAACGGTCGCAGAAGCTGTTCTCGTGAAATTGAACAGAAAGAATATTCCCTTGGACCACAAGCCACATTAGGTTAGCAGCTAATGGAGATATTTCTCTAGGAAAAAGTGGTGTTTGAATTGTGGAATGTTTCTAGGGTCGTTTTGACGGCGAGAGCTTTTGAAAAAAATTATTATCGCAAGAACAACACCAGCTTCCTGACCTTGTTGCTCTGGGAAATATGCAAATCATAGCACTGGGAGCCTGCCTTTTTTTCTGAATCCTGTAGATGAGTGAAGTTATGGGATGGCTTACAGAGAACTCAAAACAATGTAGATGGTGACAACTGCCAACATTGCTAGCTGTGAAGGGTTTTCAGTTGAGGTTACATGGTGAGAATCTCTCTTCCCCGACTCCTGGTGCTTTTTCTTCTCCTATTCCTGAGGGTGGCCAATCCAAACCGCAGTAAACCAGAAGTATCTGTTCCTAATGACATGATCAGCACCAGATATATTGTTCATGTAAAATCCATTTTCATTAATGTCAACGGGCATATTAATGAGGTAGATCCGTGTCGTAAGTCCCAAAGCCATTGACTATGGCATCATTTTGTATTCTGACACAGAAATTGACTTGAAGCATTACACCCCTTATAAACGATAAGTGCCATTCATACACTCTAGATAGCTTACACTCCACCTTCCATCGGCGCGTTAATATTGACAGCAGATGTATTTATACTTGGAAGCTGGAGTTGCCAAAGCAGCGCGTCTCACACACAGACACGCCCAGGTCACACACACACCCAACACGTGCCTGCGTGTGAACCGGGCCGTGGGGACGCCGTGCGACCTGTTTTTATCAAAGTGGAGCCATCCGCAGCGGGTCAGACCCGTGCGGCAGCGATAAAAACTTTTATCGCCCTCTCCTCAGAGGGCCAGATGTGACGGAAATGAAAGTTCCCGTGGAAGCGGCTCACAACCTGGGCGGCTGGCGTCTTGATGGATCGGAACAATCCCCGAAGCCTTTTAGGGCCTGTCTCTTCCCCTTTCTCTTCTCCTCTATCACCCTTTCTGTCGTTCCTGGGAACGAGCGGTCTCACATTTTAGTCATCTAGCAGACGCCCAGGAGCCACTTCCAGTTAGCGTCTCCTCTGGTCTTCATCCTGTTAGCGTCTCCTCTGGTCTTCATCCAGGTTAGGGTCTCCTCTGGTCTTCATCCAGTTAGCGTCTCCTCTGGTCTTCATCCAGTTAGCGTCTCCTCTGGTCTTCATCCCGTTAGCGTCTCCTCTGGTCTTCATCCCGTTAGCGTCTCCTCTGGTCTTCATCCAGTTGGCGTCTCCTCTGGTCTTCATCCAGGTTAGGGTCTCCTCTGGTCTTCATCCAGTTAGCGTCTCCTCTGGTCTTCATCCAGTTAGCGTCTCCTCTGGTCTTTATCACTTCTTTCTGGTCCTCCAATTCATTCATTGTCCGCTGCCACGTTTTAAGCTTTTGTCCACTCGCAGCAAGGCCTGGGGAAAAGGTCAGGGGTTGAAAGTGGACAGTGCCTGAAATAGAGTACCCACAATAAAATACAGGTGTTTTTTTAAAAGGGGAGCGACGAGTGGGCGGATACATCTGAAGGTTTCGGGGGCCGGACCTGTCTGCTTCCAATCAGACCTCCTCCGAGGACTAGTGTCCCTGTCGGACCTGCTGCTTGGGTCGTCCAACACACTCAAGGATTGACAGTTTAATGGACAGGCCAAACCCTGATGGATGGGTCAAGTGGCAGCGTCCCTTCCATCTGCTATCAGTTATGACCTGGTGTTTGAATAGCACGCACACACGCACGCGCACACCCGCCAGCCCCTACCCCCAGTGCCCTCGGCCTTCTGCCCCAGTCCCGAGTGCCTCTCCGCGGGGTTCCCAAGCTCCCGCGCGCCTGCGCCACGGCTGCTGCCACTCTCCATCCACAGCTTTACGCCGCTACGTGCATAAAAAACAGTCCGGAAATGAAAGAAACGTGCCGGCCGTCACAGCACGGCTTTAAGCAGGCTTACCAGGAGTCCTTCAGTGTCGGCGCCTTACGAGCCTTCAAACACGGCGTGGTCTTGGCATTTATGTAGACTAGAATAAATGTCAAAGAAAGAAATTCAAACTTGGAGTCCGTCAGCGGTCTTTGCCAACCAAAATCCACCAGAAGACTTTAACCTGAATGTACTCCGACTTGTCCTCCAAATAGCTTCTTAAAGTGGAGCGTATGTAAAAACGTTCTTGTAGAATAAATTAGAGAAACAAGGGAATTAGGAAATCCAGGATAAGGAAATCCAAAAACCAAAACGCCCATGCCAGTACCGGACAGATGTCTATGGAGCAAACAGCCCAATTAGAAAAAGAGAACTACTTGGACCTTTTTCAGTGGACAGTATTCTCTCGTGCCCATACACACTCACACTATTTGCTCAGACACACACGCGCACGCAAACACACACACAGACACACACACACACACACACACACACACAGACACACACACATACACACACCCTTAGCGCTATTGATCCATTCAGGGTTTGAGTGAACAAACGTCCCCTGTCCAAAGACTACAACTCCCATTGCGGTGCCTGTCTGTCACGCCTTCAGTCACACAGGCTTGAAAAGTAATCAACATCTGAGGACATTTTTACAGCTTTTTCACTGGCCAAGCCTCTGCACATAAAACTTCAGAAAGACCGTGTGAGGACGGAGGAGATTGACCAGGGGAGGGAGGGGTTGCCCCTCTCGGAACACCATCCTGGCACTCATCTGTTGTTTTCTGAGCAAAGAGACCGTAATAAAAGACTGCAGCCTCAGAGTACTCTAACCTTGTTTTAAAGAGGTACATGGATAGAACAAACATACAAACTTTCTCATTTTACAAGGTGTTACGTACAACTCATAAACATGTGGCTGTAGCTAAATACGTTGCAATTGTACCCACATAAGAGGGCCCAATTCTGACATCTCCATCAATGGTTTTCGTGTTAGCACCCTCCACAGAGTCCCCAGCACGCTTAAAATTCTGGTTTTCTTTGACAGCCATCTTCAAACTAGCTTCCATTTCCCTGGTAATTCATCATCATTCATAATGTGATGTAGCATAGCTTCTATGTACGTAACATTTTTGAATAATAAAAATAAAACAACTTGTGATTCATCATGGCAGAGGCATATATATTGTGGTATATGCTCTGATGACTGGCTCAGCTTATGTTAGCAAGAAAGGTAGCTAGTTAACGTAATTACATCAACCAAAGTATGTTTCAATTGTAATGTTTTATATCTGCTCTGCATTCTCACAATAACAGCAACAAATTCATTTATGTGTGTTAGTTTGTGTTAAGTCAACTAATGTGGCAGCTTTATAACTTAATACTGCATGTTTTTTTAGTAACACCAATGATTATATATTTTGCCATTAAGGATTTTTTTTAAATAGAGTCCGAGGATGCTAAAATCTAATGAGATAAGCAGTTTTTCAAAATAATTCATCACATGTCAAGTGCCACTTTGGATATAAGACTTTGTTTACTCATTGTTCATTATACACAAACATCGATGATATGTAACGATTTGTCATTGTGAAGTGTTAGAAGTGTCTTTTTTATATATGTTAGCTGTGGTTGTAATGTATTTTTTATATATGTTAGCTGTGGTTGTAATGTATTTTTTATATATGTTAGCTGTGGTTGTAATGTATTTTTCTAAGACAAGGGCTGCAAATGCCACTGCAATTCATGAATGGTCCTCTTAGACAATCAGGGAAACAATGGATTGGTTCAGAAATGATTGTTGGTTGCAGTTTCATCAGTGTAGGTGTGCAGGTATCAACCAGCCCGACAGACTTTACCAGACAGATCAAAAGACGGGAAGTTTACACTTCTGCCTAAACCCCCGCCCCCGTTCAATACAGCCAGCCAGTTTGTACATGATTTTCTATGTTTCTTTGATAAACTGCTAGATTAGGCTATTCTCTTCAACTCGGAGTGAGGCACGTTGCATTATTTTGCAAAATATAGAAAAGTGTTTGCGATTTGAAATGAAAGGCTTTTATGTTTTTCTAGCACGTACCGGCTCCAGGCTTCAAAACCCAGATAACGACTTCCTCAGCTGTGGTCCGTTAATACGTCTAAACGGTCCACAAATTGCTGGAAAGCCAGAGATTCCCATACGGAGTCATGGACCCAGGAAGAAGATCGGTGCGTTTGCCCGGGGGAGTAGTCACATTGGTAAAGCAAAACCGGAACGGAGACCCTCAACGTTGTCCAGACCCACATCTATCTTTGAACCTCCCCATTCGTCAACCCATTCCATATAGATGTACTGTATATTATGCCGCCCTGACCCGAACACCAATCAAAGCCCTCTATGAGTTTGGAGCCAGGTCAGGTGTTAGGGATTTTGCACGGAACGCGAGCCGTCAGATTTACAGAGCGAGCGCAAGCTTCAAACGAGCGGACGCACTTTGACACGCCAGCCGGACACCCGGACTGAGAGACCACATGTGCGTCTGAAGATCAGAGTGCTAACCCCCCACCCACCCCCGCCACACTCCCACATCTCACAGTCCAGATTCCCTCCACCACCCCACCCCCGTCCCCAATCAACAGCTGGTATACTCTTTACTTCTTAGTTGTGACGGCAAAACGAGCAGCACAAATAAACAGGTTCACATGCAGTAAGGGAACAAGGACCCAAGGCTGTGAAGAAAACCCCCCAGCCTAATTTACACAGGTAGCTCCATTCAAATACTTTCACTAAGTTTCTTCTTCTTTTTTTTTTACCAATCAGATCAGATCGCATGCAGAGAATATTTCATTTGATTGGTCATTAAACACGTTTTTTTAAGGGACAAAAATCTAAATGGGACTACCTGTGTAAACCAGCTATCATTACACATGTTGGTATTCCACATTTTGAAAGCATGAGTAACTTCCCCCATTCAGAGTAGTAGTACAAACTAGCCTCCCTATGGGAGGATGTTTCATGATTAGAGCCTTCTTGGCAAGGATTAGAAAGTCAAATAACTTTCCGAATGAATGCAAGTTAATAAACTTTTTCAATAAGCTGCAATAATAACTGGCTAGTTATCGTAGGTGGCAATGTATTTTGGCAGGCCACCTTATTTAGAATAAAGATGGCTAAAGATGGCTTTGATCTCAATTTCTGTCTCCTCTCAAAAGAGTGTTCTGGGTTTGGCACATCTCTACCGAGTAGAATGTAGAATCGTCTGGAATGGTAAAAGGTAGCCACGTAACGGCGGGAGATGGCAAACAAAAAAGACTCCTCTGTCAGAAAGTGAAGGAGCAGTAGATGAACAGCCCACAGACACTGAGTCCCCTGTGTTTTTACCTTCAGCAGCTGCAATTCCTTGGCAGGTCCTATCAGAGACTGTTGGGTTACTGGGTTTTCCCCAAAGGCTCATTTCCCCTTTCTTGTTGTTTTCATGAAAGCAAGATGACAATTACCAGCTATCACATTACATTTAAGTAATGCAGTTTGCTTTAGCAATTTTGCAACTCGTCAAGCTTGTTTTCTACCTAATTAAGCCCAAAGTAGGTGGAAAGAGCCGTCCCTCTGTCGCCCGCCCAAGGTTTTTATTTTTTTTGACCAGTTGCTTTTCATTAAAGGCTATTCTCAATGCCAGAACGGATTGACAAGATAACATTAACCGGAATATTTTGAGAGGGGAGATTTTTTTTATTCATTTTTCAACTCTGGACAGGTCTACAGGTTCAAGCCAAGTTAAATCATTCCCTTAACCCCCTTTAAACATATGTTACAAGGATATTAAAGTTGTGTGTTTTTACGTGTCAAGACGGTCCGTCAGGCTGGGTCAGTGTACAGTGTAACAGTGATACCTGATAGCATGCGGATTGAGACGTTTGTGTTTGTACATGCGTACGTACTATGTGTGTATGTGTGGCTGACGAACCCACGTCTGCTTCCTTGTTGACTCGAGGTGAGGGTGATTTAGTATTGTTTATGCTCATGAGCACACCAGAGGCAAGGTCTGGACCTTGTGAGTTCGCCCACAGTCCTTCCTCTCTGTCTCCTCTTTCTTATACTTTCTCCAGTTCAAAACATTTCTATCTTTCCATCTCTCTCGTCTCCCTCGTTCCTTACTCTAACCCCCGTCTGTCCTCTTTCTTTTTTCTCTCTTTCGCTCTCCTCCCGCTCTCCTCCCTCTCTTTTTCTCTCCTCCCTCCCCCTTCTCCCTCTCTCTCATCTCTGTCACCTTCTAAAGAGGTCTTGGAAGAGAGGAGCCTGATGGACAGGCTGTGTCTAGTGTTCCGCAGCTCTTTAAACAGGAAAAGCCCCGTATAGCTCAAGGTGTGTTCGGACAGACGTTCACGGCAGCACATAAAGGGCCTGGCGGCCGGGACTCTCTGGCTGGCATGTTGCTGTTGGCATGCAGCAAGCGGAGGGTGGAATTTCGGGAATCGATGAAAACAGCCGAGCGGGTGTATGTGTCACACACAGGACTTAAGAGGCTGGACAAATGGAGGCTTTTCTTCCTTGTACACACACACACAAACACACACACACACACACACACACATCCCCACCGTGTAGGGGCCGGTCCAAATGCCCGGAGGCGACAGTGGCAGGGTAACCCAATTGAGCAGAAAGGATTCCCAGACCTGGAGCCGGGGAACACACTGTCCCGTTGGCATTGGGAATATACTCGAATGGCAGATGATGAAACCCTGAGACGTGTTGAACTAGTCTACTAATGACAGGGCTGGAAATGCCATCGGATTCGAGTGGAGTACCGAATGAACCCCGAAACGCCTCTGACAAACCCTAGATGGTTTTGGAAAATGCCACAACTAATCATCTCTCTGTATCTCTCTCTCTCTCGGTCTTTGTCTCTCTGTGTCTCTCGGCCCCCCCCCACTCCCTGTCCAGCCTGTGACTGCCACCCAGTGGGTGCAGCGGGGAAGACGTGTAACCAGACCACGGGCCAGTGCCCCTGTAAGGACGGCGTGACGGGCATCACCTGTAACCGCTGTGCCAAGGGCTACCAGCAGAGCCGCTCGCCAGTGGCCCCCTGCATCAGTGAGTACATCACCCACACACACGCACACAACGCATTCACACACACACTCACGTAGGGTTCACCCTTACAGGGCACACTTGGACAAAGTGCCACGCACAGGACTTCTCAATGGTGTAGCCTCGCTTCACTGAGTATATCACACACACGCAGCGCACACACGGATAGTTCCTCCATGACTGAAGCTTTACTCATGAGAATGTGTTTCTGCTTTAAGGCCCGCCCTGTGTCATAAAGTCAATGACATGCACTTAACAGAAGCACATATTTACTTGTCATCGGGAAAGACCGCGCACTGTTTTTGCAATTGGTAACCACATCAAGCGCTTGGGAAGACCCACACACGCACACAGTCTTCCTCTGTTTGTGTCTGTGTTGCCATGCCCACTCTGAGGACCAGGACCAAGTTTAATTTCTCCCAAACAGGGGTTTACCAGACGGGCCGCGCCAGTCTGGCCAGGCTTCACACAACACCTGATGGGTCGGCATTGAATTAATTACACAGGAAAACCATAAAATACCACAGTAACAATGGAATACCGTAGTCCTGTAATATCGTGGAATACTATAGTCCTCTAACATAGT
The DNA here is from genome assembly GCA_016801175.1 of Esox masquinongy. Lineage (NCBI taxonomy): Eukaryota > Metazoa > Chordata > Actinopteri > Esociformes > Esocidae > Esox > Esox masquinongy. The sequence goes on from JACXGI010004967.1 coordinate 39,102, forward strand.
GGAATACTATAGTCCTCTAACATAGTGGAATACAGTAGTCCTGTAATATAGTGGAATACTATAGTCCTCTAACATAGTGGAATACAATAGTCCTCTAACATAGTGGAATACAACAGTCCTCTAACATAGTGGAATACTATAGTCCTCTAACATAGTGGAATACTATAGTCCTGTAAAATAATGGAATACTATAGTCCTCTAACATAGTGGAATACTATAGTCCTGTAACATAAGGGAATTCCGTAGTCCTCTAACATAGTGGAATAATATAGTCCTCTACCATAACGGAATACCATAGTCCTGTAACATAGTGGAATCCCATAGTCCTGTAACATTTTGGAATCCCATAGTCCTGTAACATTTTGGAATCCCACAGTCCTGTAGCATTGTGGAATACTATAGTCCTGTCACATAAATATCACATAAAAAATCCCATGGTCCTGTAATATAATGGAAACACCATGAACCATTTACCAGCTCCAACGAGGGCTTTACAACCACATGACAGGTGCAGCTGTTATTCCGACCTTATTTCTATTACCGCATGGTGGAGAGGCATGTTCCCCGTGATGTCACGAGCTAGCCATCCCATTAGCAGGTTTAGCTATTTATTCGATTAAAGTTTTAAAGGCCAAGGTGCCCCATGCAGCGCTAGGTTAGCGTGAGGGAAACCAGCCTGGCCATAAATCCACCATTGCCTGTGTTGAATTTGAGCGCTATCAATGCCTTCTGCTGCCATTGTTAAGACAATCATTCATTGGACAATAACTTCAGAGACATTTGCTCACTCGTTGGCTAGGTTAGAAAAGACAATGTGTTCTCAGCTGACCTGCTCTGGTATAACTAAGGTAGGTTGTTCTTATCTGGTCTGGACTAGTCCAGGCTATGTCAGTACCATCCTGAGACCCCTGTGGTGTGTGCGTGTGTGCGTGTGTGTGTGTGTGTTTGTGCGGGTGAGTTAGATCAGCCTGTGGGCAGGAGGAATAGAGGGCAGCTTGCCATCATGCTGTGCCTTGTGGTTTGGCACGATGATACACACGCACACCTCGCTTGTGTAACCTGAACCAGCCACACCAGACGAATGTATCACGCTGTACCATGCCAAGCCATGCCGTACCATGCCCGGCTCAGCCAGGTCGTGCCACATGCTGCCAGGTTGTTGGTCTGACATTGGTGTTATGGAGCAGATGGCGGAGGGCAAAGAGACGAAACAATGGCGGTCATGGCCGAAGAACCAACAAGACACTTTTTAAAAAGCCATTGAAAGACAACCAATAAGGAGAAAATGTTTCTTGGCTTTTGTGTGTGCGTGTGTATTCAATTGCATGCCATCTAAGCTTTTCCCTCTGAGCCAGAGGGCATCTTTCTCCCCGAAACGCCTTCCATTCGGTCGTACGATCCATTCCTCCCCCCGGTCAAGCCCCTCTGCCCCCTAACACAGGCAGGAACAGAGACCAGGCCTGCTAACACCCAATTAGTATGACACCACTGGCCTTCATCTGAATATCCCTTTATCATCTGCAATATCCACCCCTCGACCCTGCACCTTCAGATGACTAGCCGGCAGCCTGGCGGGCCTTTCACCAGCTGCTCTCCTCTCCCCTCCGCCTTTACCAAGCAGTCCAAAGCTCAATGGCCTATTTGTTTTTCTTAGTGGGGGTGTCCATAATTTCGAAGCGAGCCAACTGCCACTTGTATGGCGTCAAAGGAAAGCCCCCAGTCTGTTTGTTTGACTCCAAGCCGGTCCTCCTCCTTCCAACTCCCCAGTCGAAAGGCAAGCTCCTCTAGGTGAACGCTAACGACGCTAAGCCAGCTAATCAGCTTGTTTTTCTTATTAACACTGAGTTTGTTGTTAGCGTTAGCATTTGTTAGCGTAGCATTAGCATTTCTATTGAAAATGGGGCCCTTTGTTTCGGAGGGAATTGAGTTAGATTGTTTTGGCCGCGGTAAGGGGATCTGGTTAAGCTAACCATGGGTATTGAGGGTTTGCCTCCCTACCTTGCCATCTGTCTGGTATGTTTGAATACATTGATCCATAGGATTGTTCGGTGCCTCTGTTTTTGTGAAAGCACTCAGTTCAAACATATGCTCCCACGTATGTTTCCAGCGTCCCTCTACCCCTTCCTACGTCAAATAACTGTGATTTAATTCAGGCATACTTTATTGGCTTGACCACACATGCAAACAGTAGGCATATGGCCAAAGCAATTACACAACGTCTACAGAAAATGTATGGACATAAATTGTTTCTATAAAACTCTTGTTAAAACTGTGTGTGTGTGTGTGTGCGTGTGCGTACGCATTTCAGAGATCCCAGTGGTGAACCCTACAGCCGCGGTCATCCTCAGCAGCACAGAGGAACCAGCAGGTTAGTCACTTTCCAAGCCACACCCTAAAACCTCAAATGACACTTACAAATAAGCGGGGGAGCGGGGTGGCATGCTTTTGAACATTTCTGGCCTCCCTTTCTATACAGCATTAATAAATATTAATGGAGAGCGGGCCTCTTGTTTGATGTTCCATGAAGAAATGACTGCTCTGGATCCAAGTGAGATTTTCCATTGTCTTAAAACCTGCGCTCTTGGCACTGACATCTGCCTGCTAGCCTTTAGCTGGTTAGCTTCGCTTCGCTGTGCTTGAAGCCAACTCCAGCCAAACCCAAAGCCAATGGAAAGGCTACAACAGAAGTGATTAGTGGCGTTTTTTGTAGCCCGGGGAGAGGAAGTTTTGAGGCGTGAAAAGAATGCTGGCAACTAACGGTTTGAGCGAAAGCTTTTTCCGCCCTCGAGTCTTGACAGTCCTTTCTCCGTCCAGGCTCTCTCCGGTCAATTACCCCCCTCCCATTTTTTAACACCTTCGCTTCATCGGCAGAGTCGCAGCCAGGCGATGATTTGGAAATGGTGATTCATCATAGGCTTTAACCACATAACTCAACGACGCAGTGACCGCAGACACACCTCACACAACGTCGACACCCGCTGCTCAGCTTTCTTACTTGGTTTGGCTAAGATGCTCTTCTCTCTGAAAGCCTCAGGTCAGAAGAAATGTACACTAAATCTAGAAAGCTGCGATCAGATTACCTTGAACCCATAATTCCAAACCTTAACTGTGAGTGGATGGTAGTATCAGACCCTGTATAAGTGGTTAGGAGGAACCTGGATACGCCCCAGGATGTAAGCTTGGTGAATTTTTACTGCCAGCCAAAGATGGTCCGGGTTTTAATTTCAATGCATTTTAAAGGCCTGTGCGGTTTAGTTGGAAGAGTATTGTGCTTGCAGGGTTGTGGGTTCAATCCCCACAGGGGACCAATTGGTGAGCGCAAAGTGTGAAAATGTACTGTTAGTCATTCTGAATAAGTGTATCTGCTAAATGACTCAACATTTTTGACCAAGAGAAAATAAGAAAATATATCGAAGAACTGTCACACAGTTGGCAGTGATGTCATCTCATCAGCAGCCAGCAGCACTCTAACATCATGTGCAGGGCCTCAGCTAGTTTAGCCCAATGATAGGTCCTGTCCTACCTTTCTCTTTTAATACGCTAGGTGGCATTTTCACCAAATTTCTTACACCAACCCAATCTCTGCTTGTGCTTGTTACCATAACCCTCCTCTGTCTTCCTGGTTTCCTAGGAAAGTGTTTTCCACAGTGACAAACAAGCAAACAGTTCATCTCGACTCAGGAGATTTTAAGCTCCATCTCTCCTTGACATATTAACTAACCTGCTATTGATGCACGGGTTGATTCATAAATATACTGTTCTTCTCAGAAGTTAAGCAGCCTATGCATAAGGCGAGCGACCAGGGTTTCCTTCAACCAGTTCTCCTTTTAAACCATCTCATCTTAACAGATGGCTCTGCATCAACTATATGGTAATTCGGCTAACGCAGCGTGTTTTCTTTCTCTGCGGGTCAGCATCATATAAGGACCTTGAATGTTCAGTGTTTCCCCAGGATTCAGACAACAGCGGATGAGTTATAAGACATTGTGAGCGAACAAACGGCTGACCCTCGCACCACTACATCCAACATCTCCTCACTAAGGTTCCCCCCTAAGGAACCCGAAACATCAAAAGGGCTCATTTTCGTGTGTATGCACAAGGGGGTGGGGCAATTTGTCCTTGTCGCCGCACTGTGAAAAAGTGACAGGGAACGGGTAACCGGAGCCGCCGAGGCGATTGTGTTTTCCACCGCGCTTCTCCTAGGTCAGTGGGCGATTCCCCCAGGGGCCTTTCCAGGTGAGTGCCCATCAGTAAGTGACTCTTCGTGGGAAAACAAACCCTGGCCCGGAGCCAGCGTTTTCACCATCGACACTGTGGGCCGCACGCCTGGCCACCGTCCCGGGGTCCTGCGTCTCGAGGCGACTTCACTGGCCGGCCGCTCTCCCTCATCAGGGTGCATTCTCTTCGCTACTATAGATGGACAAGTCAACCGACTTATTCGGCCCTACCCATGACAGATCCAGAACAATTCAGTCAGTGGGCCTCCAACACGACGCATGAATGCACGCCAAAACGCTCTCACTCACACACCCAAGGACAAAGAAAAACACGCCAAATCCTCCTCCTTCCTCTCAAACACACACACAGTCACATCACAGAAACGCACATACAAACACACACATGAACTCAGGTTTGTTTACCGGTGCTTTATTGAAAGCTGCTGTGAGTGTAGAGGCGCTAGGCAGCTGCTCTGGGCTCTCTCTGCTTGTCGCTAATAAAAGCTCCATCACTCTGATCTACCGGCCAAGCCTCCCTGACAGTTTTACTGGTTCCTCTTGCCCCCTTTCTCTTCCTCCCCCTCCTCTCCCTCCTCCTGCCCTCGCCTGCTCCAGCTCTCTCAAAACCCTCAGCAAAATGAGCCTTCGCAGGGAAACTGCTGCGAGCAATCACTTTTCTTTTTCAGTTTTGTTCGGGAACAGGGCCGCTTCAACTTTTTTCAACGATTTCACTTTTAAGGCAGCTGGAAATGGGAAACCACAGATACCCGTCCTCCCGAAGCGTGTCCCGCCAAGCCTTGCTGCTTTTTGTCACGGTGTTCGGTCAATCAGGATGTTAAACCGCGGGCTTGGAAGAGGACACTCCTACTGCTAACAACCACAATTAACTTGCAGGCGCTTTTCGCGCCACAATGAGTCGCTAGAGCACGACATGGCAAGCCTCACTGACCATGACACCCTCAGTCGTGGACTAAGCTGGGACAGTTTGCACCCGCTGTGGTCAGTTGTGCGCGACAGCACATAAAACCCAGGTCGCGGTAACGCAGCTTCACAGCAATGCCATGGGCTCCTCATTGTCACAACAGAAGCGTGTGTCAGGTGTGTCCACTTCTAAAGCCTGAGTAGAATTCCATCAGATACTGGCCTCTCTGACGATAAGGAAAACAGGTCTCTGTCCTGAGTTGATTTTTTTGTTATTTGTTCCTTAGTTATTTTTTCAAACAGTATTTACAACAAGCACAGTGAAGGGCTTATTGACGGTGTTGGGCCCTTTGTCTCCCACTGGAGTACCATTAATACTATCCATTCATCCATGCTTTCTCACGTCCTGTCCGTCTTCCAGTTCAATCAAACCTGTGTTGGAGTATTTTTGCTGTACGTGTTGGGTCCGCCCTGTTCGCTCCAGTTGACCCACCAAACGTAGTCAGGTTCCTGGTGGAAACACGTTCAACAGGGTAGCGCTCCCTTTTTGTGTTTGTCCAGTGGTCAGCTGTGTGGTCTTCCTGTGGTCCCCGTAGGACTCATAGCCAACCGACCATGACCACTTCCAGCGGGCTCTGTCTATTCTCCAGGCCCCACAAAGCCAGGCAGACATGTCAAACGGAACACTTTTTTTTCTTCTTCTCCCTCTGTAATATTTCACCACAACCGGTTATTGCTGAGGCTTACGTGTGATTTGTCTGAGGTCGTATTTTACTCCAGCAAAGCCGACCAAACCCAACGTGTCCTCTTTTTCCAGACGCCTGTCTCAGAGCCCCGGCGTGTGTGTGGCCGCGTGAGCATGTTTCAGCGTGTGTGGGTTTATGCGCGTGTGCATATTTGTCTTTGTACCTCTTGTTGTGTGTGTGTGTTTTCAGTGTGTGTAATCCTAATGTCTGTTAAAGCCTTAAGAATGTAGCCATCTTCACGTTTTTAACATCAAGTTCGTAACTGCTGTCTGGTTAAATGTGTAATATTCCTTAGTGTGTAACCGCTGTCTGGTTAAGTGTGTGATGAAACTTAATTGTGTAATTATTAGCATGCCTTTTTAGGGAGGGTTTTAATTGTACACTTTGCTCTAACAGCAGATTGTGAGTCCTATTGCAAACCAGTGAAAGGGAATCTGAAGATCAACATGAAGAAATACTGCAAAAAAGACTACGGTGAGTGTTTGCACGACTGAATACTGCATTTAGTTATCAACACATGATTGGGGGATTTAGCTAAAATCAAAGGACAGCGAATAACAGTGGCAAACGTAAAAACGCTGCTGGAACGCTATCACGTACTGATTACAGTTTGGTTCATGTGTGCTGTATGTGTTTGTCTCTCATCAGCGGTGCAAATCAACGTGTTGGACATGGAGACGGTGGGCGACTGGGCCAAGTTCTCGGTGAACGTGGTGTCCGTTTACAAGAGCCGTGGTGACCCGCTGAAACGGGGCGATAACATCCTGTGGATCCACATGAAGGACCTGGCCTGCAAGTGTCCCAAAATCCAGATGAGCAAGCGCTTCCTGGTGATGGGCACCAGCGAGACCGGCCCCGGGGGTCCCGGGGCCGGGGGGCCCGGGGCTGGACCCGGGGCCTCCGCTGGAGGAGAGCGCGTGGGGCTCTTGGCTGATAAGAACAGCCTGGTTATCCAGTGGAGAGACGTTTGGACACGGCGCCTCCGGAAGTTCCAGCGCAAAGAGAAGAAGGGCAAGTGTGGCAAAGCATGATGGGGGAGAGAGCTGCACCACGAACCCCATCCACCCTCTCCGCTAGTTGGCAGGATAGAGCACCTCCCCCGACACCCTCTAAACCCTGACCCCCGAAAACGGGGCCCAATGCACATTACAGAGACTGCATGTATCCTGCCTGTTTAAGGACCACTTTGTGTATAATGTATAATTGCGTTTTATTTCCAGTTATAATCGTAGGACTGTGACTGTCTTTTTTTTCCTATCGGTCTGCCTTGAAAAGGGACCATTAAAAAGGGTACGAATTGTAGACGAGAGCGGACGCCCTTCTCGACAACGACGGCAAAGATGTCCACTCTGCACCCCGACCCAACTCTCCCGTCCTCCCCCTTCAGGCTGCTTCAGCTCCTGTCACCACGTTAGTGTTTCGAAACTATTGAAGGTCACCTTTCCCGTTCTTTTACCAGGAGTACCCACGGAGAGCAGATAAACGGGGCTGATTTCCCATGGGTGGTCCCAAGCGTGGCGCAACCAACAAATAGACACACACTGCGCGACCTTGGCTCCACCCAATGTCTCACGGTCCCTAAGCCGATAACCGACTAGCCAAGAGCAGTCCTTTTGTTGCATACACTCTTTATTCTAATGAAAGATAAGTAGACATCAGCTCTGGACAAGAAACCTCAACGGCTCCGTCTTCATACTCAGAGGATCCTCCTCACCACAACAAGGGCTGTACCCACAGGGGGCCTTCACTACCAAACCTCACTTCTACCACCATAGCCATTACAGTAAATGAACATCATAGACGGGGGCAACTGCTTGACTCTAGCGGAGACTCTGCAGTTGCTGTCACGGACGAGCCCTCCGCTCACTGGCTGGTTGCACTGCTTCGCTTATACACAGACAGTGACACTGCTTAGAGGCTGGTGAACTCTAAACCCTAATGTTGTTTTCTCCCTTTTTTGCTATGTTCATGTACTCTTGTTCTCGGATCCCACGACTACAGACCCTACTGACTCATAATCTAATGCTGCCCACTAGTCCTCTGACCATGAGCAGGAAATGGAACCACGCATCTCTAGCTGACTCATCTTCCTCTTGTTTTTGTAGAAAGTAGCCGGCTTCGGAAACAGAACAATGCCATTGTTACCAAGAAAACCTCTGGGGATAATATGCATAATGTCTTCCAGTGTTTGTTGGAAAAAAAAAAACGTCCTGCAGATGTCATTGTGTCGCCAATATTGTTGGTTCTCCTCTAATATTTCTCTGATGTGAATGTTTGCCACTTTTGATGATGTGTCCAATGACGGGTTGGCGACTGCTTGCTAAAAGAAGAGCTAAAATCAACAGTACCATTTGGCAAAGAACAGACAAAGGCTGGATTAAGTTCTACCTTTCCCGCTGTAGCAGATTGACAGAATGAATGAGTCTGGAACGTTCTAAGCTTCTTTACGCTCCCTGATTGTATTATGATACGAGAGAATATGTATATCCTCAAGTATTTGTATGTTTGCATGTTTGTGGTTTTGCTGGTCAGTCTGACGCGAAGCAAAAGGTTACAGGAAGCAGAGCGGGGAATTAACAAATGTTAACATCAAAATCCAAAGGAAATGTCCTTAGTCATCTCCCCTAATTGGCCTTGCCGAAATTTCTCTCTTTTCATTTGCCAATAATGCATCAGTCTGTTTCTAAATTGAATTAAGAAAATGAGAAAATCAGGACAGAAATGAAACCACAAGGGAATATCTGTTTTGCTCTCAAAGTTTGTCTTTTTCTTTAGTTCATTTTAAAAGCATTTTACAATTTATTTAAGAAAGAAGGTACAGTGTAAACCCAGTTTTAAGAGGTCATGCTAACAAGCTGTATGCCACCAGTAATGTCACGCTAGTAGTTGGCCGGTGGCAACGGTATGTTTGTCAAAGCCACTCAGAAGAGTGTCTCTTCTCCTCTGGTCAGGCTGCTGTCTCTTTCTGTTCTAGAATGTGCATGTTTTTGTGTCTTAGAAATGTGACAGTAGTGAGACACGGCAGCCAGTCGAAGTCCTCCAGTCTTGTTCTAATTTTCTTCAAGAATGTATATAAATGAGAAAATGTCAAATGTAAAAACCACATACAGACACATGGTATGATTGTACTTATGAGATTATGTCGTTAAAACTAAGAATGTGAACCAAGCATAGTCATTCTTTCAACGACAAAAAAAGCCGAATGGATTTTGAATTTGACGTGAAGGTCTGCGTGGTTTGAATAGGTTCTATGGGTAACGGTTGTGGGTTCTTCCGCATATGTAGCAATGTTTGCATCATACAGTGATTCAAAATTTCGCATAGCACATTACTTTGAAGACCAATCCAAAACCAACCCATAACCAAAGTAAAGGTTGTTTTCCATACATTTTGGTGTTATATGTAACTTTATTTCTCAGAACAGCAAAGAGAACCAACGAATCCACTTACTTTTCAGAGTAGAAATAATATTCCCGTAGTGGAATTCCCAGAGATGGAATTTCACAAAAATGCAGAACCAAATTTTCGGATTATTTATGTATCGCTATCACTGACAAGATGTCAAACAGGTGGAGTTACCGTAGCCACCATTTGCCTGCATGGAATGTGTGGATAGCCTGGGCAGGTTTGATGAATGTTGATGTCAGGTGTCCAGAATTCCTCTCTGACTCAGCCCATAACCAAGTCGTTTTCGTCACGGGTTGTACTGCACGGTCTACAATGCCTGGTTGCTGAACGTCAACACTTCATATTAACCGGTCCCAATATGTTTGGGCTCTTTTGCCAACTCGTACAACTTCTATGGTTATTTAAGTGCTGGCAAGATGGCACAAACAGATCTGGGACCGGGTTATAAATCATATATATCCCTTTTTAACCTGCCTCTTTAATCTGTGCCACCCTGAATGTAGGACTAGAGTAGGCCTATTACAAGATTTACTAAGCCTTGCACATGTTGTTTAGAAATAGAAACTTTGTGAAAGCCATTTAGCAGTCTTCGTCGGGTGAGCCACCCCGTTGTTTAATGTTAACAAGCCCAACAGCTTGGCAGAGGAACCAGGGTCATAACTCGCTGCGTTTGTTCCTCTCATGCAGTATTTATAGCGTACACAGGTGTGTGTAAGCAAGCAAGAGAGTAAAAGTGAGCAGGGAGAGTGAGAGAATGTGAGTTCGTAAATTCGTAAAGAGTGTTTATTAAAGTACCTCAGTAAGAAGATTGAGACAAACGGACAATGAGGAACAGTGACAGGGGTTATAAGGGATTGAAGGAGATTTTCAATCACGAATGTTGACTTGATTTTAAATGCAGTAGAATTTCTTCGGCCCTTTCACCTCAGGCTTGTCACCTTAGGTAAGCCCTGAAGTGGATTTTTCCGTCCCGCTTTGTTGCTTTGTTCAACCTTTCATTAACTTTGTCTGCATTTCATTTACCTTTGCCCTTTGGGCATAGTGTTGTAAATATGCACTGAACTGCCAATACATTTTTTGCCAATCCTTTTTCTGTCACCTAATAAGCCGGAGTGACGTAAATGGTTAAACACGCAGAATAGAAACACACATCCAAGCCCAAGACGATTGTGACCACAACATTAGACTTACAAGACCAGGTGTTTATGAGTCCTTATGAAATATGTGAAATCAAGAAAGCATTGAATGACTGAGGATACTTCTGTGAAATGTTACCCCCGTTTGAGTCACAGCACGGTGCACTATTCACAGACATAGTCCTCCTGAGTGGTCGACGGGGCGATTTGTTTCCGTCCTCCCCACGCGCCTTCCTTCCTCACCTGTGTTATAAGTCTTCCCTGTACATTTCCCTCTGAAGCAATGACCACTGACTTTTTAATCGTAAATGACAAATAAATTATTAGTTAAAGAAGCGTGCGTTGTCCTGTCTTTTGTGGTTCGTGCAGCTGAAGCAATGGATAAACTGCTGTCGTCTTGTCCTAGACCAAAATTTGTGTTTGTGTGTTTGCTCATATACTAATGACTAGTAACCAAGCGGCCTGTCTAGTGATTCCTTTCTCATTACAGGGTGACAGTTGGCGCCGGCTTTCTGTTCTGGTGTTTTTCCTCAAACTGTAAACTGGTCAGGCTACTGTAGTACCGCACCCCGAAGGTGGAGCAGAAGCTGAAGCTCTGAAAATAAACAGTGCTGCCTCCCCCATCTCCATCTCATTCCAGACCCCTACCTCTACCTTAGAGGAAACCCAAACCCACACCCTCACCCCACACACACACACTGACGCCTCTCTCTCCACCCTCTAACCAAACAGGCCATCAGATAATTACAGGAAAACAGTCATTTATCATACCTGGACCAGAAATAGGGCCTGGGCTGAGACGTACACAGACATGGACAGAGACGTACACAGACCTGGACAGAGACGT
>JACXGI010004968.1:0-50140 GCA_016801175.1 Esox masquinongy
TGAGTAGTTCCGTTAATTATGTCCAAATAGAGTCCCGGTGTAGAAAAGTTGGGTAAAAAGGTCAACAGATAAAAATATTGCGTTGGTAAACTCTTAAAGTAGAATTTAACCAATTAGTTTACAAAGAGTAAATTCGAAAAAGTTTGGCAGGTAGCCAGGTAGGTAACAGCAAGCAGCGTGCAGCACGTCAACAATTCCCTCTAGCTGGCTGAGAGACTACTAGTGAAGATGGTTCCAGTAAAAAAAACTACAACCCCCAGATGCAGCCAGACAGGAGAGAACAGTATGAACTGGCACACCTGATATAAAGGCTAATTAAAGCATGTTAGACAGGTAGTGATTGGAAATCAAGGCTTTCTGAAGCATTCAAGGCTTTCATCAAATTGGGATGAAAAATGATTAATTGTCTCAAGGCTTTTGAACTCACTGCACAGTGGTGACACCAGCAGTCAGGAATAACTATCACGTTTATAAAGACGTACAGTATTTTCCGTAATATCTTACAAGAATTTGTGGTGCAATGGTTAGGCATGCGCTGTGTGAAGGGGAATTAGAATGCAGGGTTGTAACCCACTTTCTTGCCTTTCCAGCTAGTACTTTTCAACTTTGCAACTTTGTAATTTTTGTATTATTAAGGCAATAGTGTCATAAGATTATTTAAACAACAATGTTTAAACAACACTATGGTGACTAGTAGAGGTCGGTGTTAGAATGTGTCAGTCATCGAACAACCATAGAAGTGTGCATTTTACAAGAGGCTTTGGAAAAAGCATGTGATCAAATGAGGCTTCGGATGTCATAAATCACGTGGTATTACATTGATACAAGCCTTGGCCCTTTTGCATGTATTAGAATGGGTTGAAATTTCAAAGCAGTTCAAACACTGATCAACAATTATTGAAACACTGTATCCTTGGTATTATTGAAGCTGTGGACGACAAAATATTAACATAAGCTTTACAAAAATTAATATACTTATTTCTATAGATTAGATTAAACTTTATTGTCATTGAACAGTACGAGTACAGTACAATGAAATGCAGTTAGCATCTAACCAGAAGCGCAAATAGAAGAGGGCAGGAAATTTACAAGTATTAAGTATAGCGTATGTTACAAGTGGAATATATCGTTGTGCAATGAAGGCAAATACAGTACAAATGGCAATTCTAAACACGCAATAAAGGTGAATAGGGGAGGGCAGAAAGTGTATAAGTATTATGTATAATTTATATACAAGTGGGAAATGAATAGTTGTGCAATGAGGCAAATGGCAATTCTGACTGTGCACTCAAGCAAATTGGAGGTGTAAGATCACATGTGCAACTGAAATGCAGGGATAGCAGCAATGAGGTTCCCGAGATAGACATGAGCATGTAAAAACTGAAAAATTCAAGTACAAAAGCAATTCTAAATATGCAGTTCAGGCAAACTGAAAGTGCAAGGTACATGTAACAACTGAAAACTTCCTTACCAGACTATCAGGAAATAGTCATACACCAGAAGTACAAGTGAGTAGTGCAACAAGGCCTCTGAGAGGCAGTACTAAGCGGAGGGCGGGTGGGTATCGTTAGTGATGGGTCACAGAGTTCAGCAGGGTTACAGTATATGGAAAAAAACTGTTCCTGAGCCTGCTGGTGCGGGAACGAAGAGACCTGTACCGCCTGCCTGATGGTAGGAGGGTAAACAATTGGATGATATGGGTCTCTGATGATGCCGCTGAAGGAACTGAAAAATGTCAATTCTATGTTTATTTACATATTCAATTATTCTTCATTATTTAGTATAGACATGTATACCTATATACTTAATTTCCGTCCTAGTAGGCAATCATTGGAATGTTAATGGTTAACATTTGTTTCTGTAAGGTGTGAATGCAGGGACCAAAGGTTTGCTTGTTATTGCCTAGCTTGCTTGCTTATCGAGATAACACCACTCTGTCATATGAGATGGCCCCAGAACAGATTGGAATGAGTCCCTAATTGATAAGGGGTCTATTCTTCAGGACTAGTTTTGTTATCCTTAGGTCAGTAAACCAACCTCCACACATTTGGTTAGGGGATATAAACCAGAATGTGGTTTGGGGAAGCACTCTCTTGCATTTTCCTCTCTTCTGCCTGCATCTTTGCTCTAGCAAACATCTTGAATCTCTGGAGAACTTTTATCTTTGATATTTGTAGTGTAATTGTAATACTCTCTTAATATATTAAACTCCTTTGTTACATTAATTCATTGACTATTTGGAATGAATCTAAAAACGGGTCAAAATCCAGTTCCTTTACCGCGCGCCCTACACAGACACCGCTTGTGCTGGAGGTCTACGATGGCCAGGCGGTTTTCATCACCCGTTGCCGGGCCTTCCAGTCGGCCACGGAGCATCCACCAAACCAGACTGTGGCACAGTTCGATAGAATGCTTTCAGTTGTGCAGGAGAGGTCCTTGGAGATGTAGACACCCAGGAATTTGAAGCTGGACACACGCTCCACCTCAGTGCTGAGAGATTATGAGCATGAGAAACTTAACACAACACATAAGTGCTGACTAACTCTGAACAATGAACAATAGACGTGGTATTGAGCCCATTACTGATCCCAATTTTTTATTGCAGCATTTAATTGTCTTCTGTTCATGATGTTACAAACTCGATCTCAAAGAAACTTCCGGTCGACCTCTACTTAATAGACATCGCAATCCAAAATACACAACACAGCAGTTTAAGCCCACTGGCTATTTCTGTCACGCTTTGACTGAACGTGACTTCCTGTGTACGGATAAACGGATGTTCTGTTGTAATCTGAACATAACAAGCATGCATTCATACAATTCTACATAATCCAGAACAGAGGAAGCATATGTTTCAAATGTCTGTATGGAAGTCAATGGTGGCTTGAGTGGCAAACAATCTCCAGTCTGTGTGTTGAAACTGTTGTTGTAGTAGTGAGTCTGCTCCCTCTGGCCACACATTGACTGTGCTCACTGATAGTTTCACGCATTTAATGAGGGGTAAATACTTGAGAAGTAGGAACAACGGCCCTCATTTATGAAACGTGCGTACAATCAAATTTTATCTTAAGATGATCGTATGATCATTTCATCGACAGAGCTGGTATTCATCAATATCATATTTGCCGTATCCTCATGATCAAAGTCATGTCTGGTTGGAGACCATTTAAACTAATGTCAAAAAATAAGATCATGCTTGATTCGCAATAAGACCATCATTATCACGAAAAACAACAATCGTAACAGCCTCAGTAACAACAACCACAAATATAATTATAATAATAGGTAATATAAAATAAATTGACGAGGAATATAACATACAAACGTACCACAGTAATAAATATTACTATTATTACTATATTACTATTATTGTATTTATTTCACATTATTCTGCATTTTCTCTCTTATTTCTGTTGTTCATGCGTTTGTAAGGTTTGAAATGCCATTGTGTATGTAATGCGCTAGACAAATAATCTTGCTTTGCCTTTTCCTAAGCCCTTTTCCTAACCCTAACCCCTAACACTTTCCTAAGGCTGTATCAACATATTTGGAGATCATAAATGGTCGTTATAATTTCGGTGGCTGGCATCTTGATTAGCTAACAGGTCTTAAATTGACTAGTGAGAGGATAAATAAACCAGTGGTTCAGGGTCAAGCAGTTACCCTAATGATGGCGGAGCTTGCTCTTTTTATGGTCTTTGGCTCTGGGCTGAGATGCGAAAGTGTTCCGTAACTGCACTGATTTCGTCATGGAGAATGACGAATGGTTAATTAGCCGTTTCAGGATATAATTTATGTTGAAATCTGTCAATTCATAGGTTGCTGATAGCCACACCCGCATAAATTATGGGTGTGTCATATGTAAATAAGGACAGATGCACGTTCTCGCGTCCACGGCTTTATCCGATTTATCAATCTGTGATGACATCATTTTGACCAGGTGCGACAGTTTCGTGAATCATACTTAGAGATGATTGTAAGTCTTTCCCAACTTTTGAATCTGAGATCTTTTCTGAGAAGGTTTCATAAATGAGGCCCACTGAGAGGTGGTCAGACTGATCCATGTGGGGGAGGGGAATGGCTTTCTAGGCCTCTGTTGTTTGTGTACACCTGGTCCAGTGTATTGTCTCCTCTGGTGGGGCAGAAGACATTTTGATGATATTTGGGAAAAACAGTTTTCAGATTTGAGTGATTGAAATCGCCTGCAACAATAATGGCACCATTTGGCTGGGTAGTTTACTGCTTGGAAGTAGCAGCCTGCAGCTCTTCCATTGCTAGTTTAGCATTAGCATCCGGTGGTATGTATATTGCAGTAACAACAACAAATGTAACCTCCCATCACAAGTAAAAAGGCCTGCACTTAATCATCAGGTACTCCAGACTGTTTGAGCAGTGACTCCCAGTTATGTTAGTGTCTGTACACCATGCTTTGTTTACATAAATGCACAAGCCACCTCCTCTGGTCTTACCGGAGTCCTCCACTATTGGTCAGCTCTGAAGACGGCACGCCCTTCCAGCTCAATTACATTGTCATGTAGCCACGTTTCTAAGAAAATCATGACGCTGCAATCCATAATGCATTTTGTGAGAGGAGTCTTAGTTGTATTTCATCCATTTTGTTCACTGGTGACCGTACGTTAGCGGGGAAAAGGCTAGGCAGTGAAGGCCAATAGGGGTTAGCATTAGCCTAGCCTGGAGGCCACCCCGCTTCCCTCGTCTTTCTTTACGGTCTCGATGCCCCCACATGCATTTCCTGTCAGCGATATAGTTGTCATCTCCCAGGGTGTCTTCCCAATCTCCGGTGGAATTTAGAAGTTCTGAAAAACTCTATATGTGCACTGTGTTCCAATATCCAGGAGTTCTTGGCAGCTGTATACAGTTGAGCTCAAAAGTTTGCATACCCTTGGAGAATTGGAAATATATACCATTTGTAAAGAAAATATGAGTGAGCAGGCAAAACACGTCTTTTATTTCTTATGGGATTCACATTCAACTGTAGGTCATAACAGACTGGTACAACCATAAAACAAAACATGGCAACAAAGAAAAAAATGAACTGACCCCTGTTCAAAAGTCTGCATACCCTTGGTTCTTTAATACTGTGTATTGCCCCCTTTAGCATCAATGACAGCATGCAGTCTTTTGTAATAGTTGTCTATGAGGCCCCGAATTCTTGCAGGTGGTATAGCTGTCCATTCGTCTTGGCAAAATGCCTCCAGGTCATGCAAAGTCTTTGGTCGTCTTGCATGAACCGCAGGTTTGAGAACTCCCCAGAGTGGCTTGATGATATTAAAGTCAGGAGACTGTGATGGCCACTCCAGAACCTTCACCTTTTTCTGCTGTAACCACTGGAGGGTCAACTAGGTCTTGTGCTTAGGGTCATTGTCGTTCTTGAAAGTCCAAGACCATCCCATGAACAGCTTTCGTGCAGAAGAATGCAAATTGTCTGCCAGTATTTTCTGATAACATGCTGCATTCATCTTGCCATCAATTTTCACAAAATTCCCCGTGCCTTTAGAGCTCACACACCCCCAAAACATCAGTGAGCCACCACCATGCTTCACAGTGATGATGGTATTCTGTTCACTATAGGCCTTGTTGATCCCTCTCCAAACATAACGCTTATGGTTGTGACCATAAAGCTCTATTTTGGTCTCGTCACCCCAAATTATAGTGTGCCAGAGGCTGTGAGGCGTGTCAAGGTGTTGTCGGGCATATTGTAACCAGGATTTTTTGTGGCATGGGCACAGTAAATGCTTCTTTCTGGCAACTCGACCATGCAACACATTTTTGGTTAAAGTATCGTCGTATTGTGCTCCTTGAGCGCTGTCTTTTTCCAGAGCAGCTTGTATTTCTCCTGAGGTTACCTGTGGGTTTTTCTTTGTATCCCAAACAATTCTTCTGGCAGCTTTGGCAGAAATCTTTCTTGGTGTACCTGACCTTGGCTTGGTATTAAGAGATCCCAGAATTTTCCACTTCTTAATAAGTGATTGAACAGTATGGCTTTGGATATCTTTTTCTTTTCATCCTTTTCCATCTTTATGAAGTTCCATTACCTTGTTACGCAGGTCTTTTGACAGGTCTTTTCTGCTCCCCATGGCTCAGTGTCTAGCCTGATCAGTGCATCCAAGTGAGAGCTAACAAGCTCATTGACTATTTATACACAGACACTGATTGCAATTCAAAAAGCCACAGGTGTGGGAAATTCACATTTAATTCACATTTTCACCTCTGTGTGTCACCTTGTGTGTCTATAACAAGGCCAAACATTCAAGGGTATGAAAACTTTTGATCAGGGCCATTTGGGTGATTTCTGTTATCATTATGATTTAAAAAGGAGCCAAACAACTGTGTGACACTAAATGGCTTCATATGATCACTATCCTTAAATAAAATATTTTTTTTGCATGATCAGTCATATTTTCAAAATCAATGCCAAATTTCACAATTTCTGCCAGGGTATGCACACCTATGAGCTTAAGTGTATGCTAGGCTGTACCAAGTGAATAAACTAGAAACTATTAAGTAAATTATTGCTAATTTGCAAAAACTGGGTAGACGCTGGGCCTCGCGAGGTACTCACACCGCCGTCTTGGTCATGCTATGTATTGCTAATGAAACTCTTGCAACATAGTCAATTATTTTCATTTTAACCTTTAGATAGTACGCTTACATTTGTTCTTAGGGATTGAATGTTTTTATGACATAGGGCATCCGGAGGATAAAGCCCCCCGAAAATATGAAAATGGTTGACCCTTCCCCAAGCAAAATATATTTTCACAACACTCTCCCCGAGCCTTTGGGTAAAAAAACATAACCCTCCTGATGCAGATTAAAAAGTAGATAAAGTGCATTTGCTCTCAAAGAAAAACACCTGCTCAACAGTTTGCATGCAATGGTAGCTTATACTACAGGCCCACTGTACAAATAACTGACCCAATAAAGGTGCAAATATTAAAACTTATATAGCCTAGGTTAGCTATATATTTAAAACGCAGAACATATTCTAACTTAAAGATTTCATCATGCCTGAAAATTCAAGCCCATATTAAGGGGTTGTTTTTACTCTTCCAAATGTCTATAAAAATACGAATATTGTAACACAACTACGGCACCAGCCTAATGCACAAGGCTGCACTAACTGTGTAGCCTCCTCACAGCTAACGGAGAGAGCGCTAGTTTCTCTTATTATTAATTGTTGTGTTTATTTTTTTTTAATTATTGTCGTAAGCCCAGCCCAACTACACAATTAAAATTTAAGGCCCAGCCCGGTCGTGATCGGATTTGGGCTGAGAATGAACTCACTACCTTTCGGTCACAATGTCTTCAGCTGTAGTTTTGCTGGACTCCATGCTACTAGCCTTTCCACTAATAACTCAACCCCTTTTCGCACCGGTAGGATTTAGGCCTAGCTTACTGTTTTCAGCGTACTATGGTTTGGGACAAAATAATCTTCTTGCATACTAATCTGGAATACTATATAGTATGCTAGCATGCTATTTGAGATTCAGCCTCTATGTGTGATTTCTGTGTGTGCACACGGCCCTGCAGAATCATGCCTTTTTATGGGGATTGGTGGGGCGTTTACCTATGCTAATTAGGAACAACTGGCACGCTTTCAATTTACGAGGACAATGGGATGCCTCATTATAAAAACAGGTGTGAACAATTCTGTGGTTTAACAACACGTCATGAATCTGACATAGACTTTTCTTAGGAATTTTCTCAAGAACAAATTTAAGAAAAAATGGAGGAGGATATTGGTGAATGTCTCCTCCAAAACACGATTTGTTCCACTTACTTTTTTCCCCAATGGAACCTCTCCCTTTGACTCTGAAAGTCCATTAAATATTTCAAGACAATCAATAGTGAACAAGGACTGCACAGAAACTCTTTAAATTCTTGAGTAGAGAGCTTAGTTCATGATTGCGGTCCTTCCGTAATTCTACGATGCAATGAAGGTTGTTGTTTTTTTTAGCTTCTTCAATCATTTTTTCCAGTGTATATTGCACTATATCCACAATTTGGATATGCCAAGCAGAAAGCGGGACTGATCAAACAGCAAATAGAAAGGTGATATAGAAATAAGGTATGTTCTGCCAGTCCAGTAGTGGTCGCTACCATTAGGCAAGATAGACAGTTGCTTATGGCCCCAAAATATGATCTGAACTTGTTACTCAAAATGACACTCAAATGAAATCATTCCTTCTAAAACATTATTTATTTTTGTTTCAGTCCAATCCTCCCTCTCTTACTCAAATAGTCTGTCCCATATTGGGCAGCAGCCTGTGATAGAAATTTGAAATTGCGAACCAATATATGATGTTTTGATGTTATTATTATCTTATATTACACTGGCAGTTATGAGTTTATATTAATTTATATGGTGGTTTCATTTGGTATGCTGTGACCTAGGTAAATGAGTAATTAACAGACCATAGGGTTCTCTGTTTATCTGTTGAAGAGATCTTAGCTTGACTAGAGAATGACCTGGAATCTGTTCTTTGTTCAATGTGTGAGTAATTGGAGTAGGGGGTGTGGCCAGTGAAGAAGCTACAAAGACGCCTGTCGTACCTAGATTCTTTGATTACTCGGAGTGCGGTCATACTAGGTGGCCGTATTTCGATTATCCCATGCGCATGTAAAAATTAAAAACCCTTTATAGAACCTTGGACTCAAGACCGATTAAATTTTCTTTTACAAGCCCAAAAGACGTTAGGTAGCTTTTACGCAGTTAGCCTGAGCCTGCTACACTACAAAAGAGATGGACAGCAACGTTTTTAAAATATGCTGACATGTGAGTGGGGCAGAAAAAAGAAGGGAGGAGGAAAATGGCATGAGTGTCCATAACAGTAGTACCTTAGCAGCTGCGGCTACTAATTGTGTCATAAACTTGAATAGTTTAGCAGCTACAACTATTACTTACTGAATATGACTGTTTGTCAGTCACATAAGAAAGTTATCCCTAATCTGGAACATCATGAATGGCCACCAGACAGAGGTTAAGAAGACATTCAATTCTCATGTCGTTCTTCTAACATCACACACTTTGATTACAATGACACCAATGTTGATTATGATGGTGAAAGCGACAGCGACAGTGCTTCTGATCACATATTAGCGGTGTTGACATTTACCCTCCCTTGGCTCCCCAAGAAAGCTCTGACAGTATAGTGACATAGAATATAATGTCTGATCCAGGTATATGTTGCCCTCCCAGCAGACAGACAAGGAAAGGTGCAGCCTAGTGAGAAAAGGAAGGTATATGAATGCACTTGTTTGATCCCAACTGGGAGTGCCCAAGTCCACATGCAGGTGGATCACAGCCTTCCTGTCCAACAGGAGGCAGCACGTGAGGCTGGGGAAGCACCCGTCTGACCCCCTCAGCATCAGCACCAGCTCCCCACAAGGCTGTGTCCTGTCCCCCCTACTCTTCTCCCTATACACCCACAGCTGCACCTCCAGTCACCACTAGGGATGGGACGATAGAAGATTTTAGTACTAATCGCAATGCAAAATACTCACGATTATGAAATCGTGGAGAAATTCCATAATCAGGATAATCCTCACGAGGGACTTGAAAAAGTTCTGCCAGTCGCTGAAGTTTCCCTGACTGTTAAAACAGCATTTCCCTGACAGTGAATGCTGTTTTACAGTAGATCCTTGGCGCATCCCCATGTTGCCAATCACTATTCCTTGCCCATGCATCGTTTAAGCATGGGCGACATGATTAACGTATCGAAAAACCGAGAGGAGTTTTCGGAAAAACACTATCATTTTAGCGAAGTGAATAGGCTACGAGAACCGCGTGTCTTTGCGGGTCTGTCCCAGGAGTCCTTGCATTGAAATTGATTAATTTCACTGCCAGTGTATAGGACCACCAAAACAAAGCTCCTACAAGTAGGCCAGCTATTTTTAGAATAATATACATCAGGTTTGAATTTCCTATGACTATTATTGAAAAATATATTGAAGATATAACAAAGTATACGTGTTTCCATTGAATTATTGATTATTAATAAATCCATAATGACTTTTTCACCAAATCTTAGGTTGAACAAGTAAGCTATCTATTTTTAGAATGACATACATCAGATTTGAAGTTCCTTTGACAATCATTGAAAAATATATTTAAGATAGAAAAATGTAAATGAGTTTTATTGATTATTAATAAATCAATAGAGACTTTTTCCACCAAATCAAAGTTTGAACAAGTAGGCCAGCTATTTTTAGAATATCTCACTAATTGTATTCTATAGATTTTACTAAAAGAAAAACTTTCTCCAAACTCTCCATTACAAGAATGCAATCTTCCAGAATGCAAGCGTCTTGGCATGCTCTCCACCAGTCTGTCACATTGCTGTTGGGTGACTTTATGCCACTCCTGGCACAAAAATTAGTAGCTCGGCTTTGTTTGATGGCTTGTGACCATCCAACTTCCTCTTGATCAAATTCCAGAGGTTTTCAATGGGGTTCAGGTCTGGAGATTGGGCTGGCCATGACAGGGTCTTGATCTGGTGGTCCTCCATCCACACCTTGATTGACCTGGCTGTGTGGCATGGAGCATTGTCCTGCTGGAAAAAACAATTCTCAGAGTTGTGGAACATTGTCAGAGCAGTGGGTGCAAGACACTGTGGCTTGTAGGCCTCTCCAGGACTTTAACCATTAGACGACCAGGTGTTGGGCAAAGCTGAAAATGTGACTCGTCAGAGAAGATGAACTTACTCCATTCCTCTAGGGTCCAATTATGGTCTTTTGCAAACTTCAGCCTGGCTCTTCTTTGCTTGTCATTGATGAAGGGCTTTTTTCTAGCTTTGCACCACTTCAGCCCTGCCCCTAGGAGCCTTTTTCGAACCGTCCTCGCTGTGCACTTCACCCCAGCTGCTATTTGCCATTCTTTTTGTAGATCACTTGATGTCATCCTATGGTTGTTGAGTGACATTCGAATGAGTTGACGGTCATCTCGGTCAGTGGACAGTTGTTTTCGCCCTCTGCCAGTCTGTTGCTTTGTTGTACCCAATGTCTGTTGCCTTGTTCTTATGAACCGCCGTCTTTGAAATTTTCACGATGGAAACAACCTGATGTATCCCTTTGCCAGTAAAGCCAGAATTGAACCCTTCTTTTCCTCACTCAAAGCTTTTCTTTTCAACTCTTTTGTCATGCTGAATAGTTATTTTTTCATTCAAATTACCTTTGAGGTACTACTTGCGCTGTTGTTGCAATCCAGCTGGTCCTATTGCAAGAGGATAGTGATGACCACAGCAGTGGTTTTTATACTTTTCCTCGTTAAATTAGATTTGGTTCAGGTAATCACCAAATCAGTACCTCATTAAGTAAAATGAGGTGTGCCTGTGTTGGAATTTAAAAGACACTGGAATGGAATGGCTGCCATACATGTAGAGATGCTGATTTAAGAAAAATTAGGAGTGGTCTCTTAATTTTTTCCAGAGCTGTATATCCCTGCCCAACTGTATCCGTGACATTTTTATCTGATACCCAAAACATCCGTCTGATTTGTTGTAAAATCAATACCCAATCCGACTGCTATCTAAACTCGGCAATATCCAATCCGAAATATGCCAGGGATGAGGAATAATCAGATCTTAATTTTTGTCGGATAATTAGGATACTGTACCAGACAGAAATGTGTCCGAAAGACAAAAATGCTGCATTAAGTCCGCTGAATTGTTTTAACCTGTCTAGCAATGGCCATTGATGTTGCACCTGCATTTCATATTATAGCTGGGACAGTCTCCGATTTCTCACATTCTACAATTTAGTAGTTTGATAAAGACATTCCTATTTTAAAATGTGGAGCCAAGATCTTGGAGAGTGTGTATTATAAACGTATTTTGCTCACCCTCTAATATGTGCGTTTTCATTTATTTGTTGAATAGGAGCTTGAGCACGAATTAAGCCTACCTGGCCTGTGTACAGTACATGTGTAGACTGTAAAGGTGTGTGTGGGGTGTCTGATAGTAGGCTAATTAAAATGAACGTCACTCAAGAGTTACGGCTTCTATATTACCATCACCTCACACACATAAAGTCACCAGTGTTTTAAGCTTTTCATTGCGATGGAGAATGATACAAAGAATAAACTAGTTTCCCAATTCCTTTATAACAGTTGGCTAGTCTAACCACTACACTTAGTATCTTACAAAAAAATATTCCGATCACGTCTCCACTTCCCACTATATGCAAATACCTGTTCATTCCATTACCGCGGAAAATAAGCAGTTGAAACAATGTTGAGCTCAAACAAACCAATGATATTTATCCTAGAAGACATGCAGCTACGAGAGATGCATGCAGAAAAAACCTGTTAACAAACTGCAAATTGTAGAAAATATGAATAGGATATACATTATTATACATATATCTCTTTCTAATTATATTTTTGATTATACATTAGGCTACATGTTAATGCTTTCACTGCGGTGAAGTTAGCTTTATATTCAAGATTCGAATTTTGAACGTCAATAGGGTGAATTAGGGTAATCTGGGACATTTTTTGCAATTTTACTTCTGCGATTTATTCCGATATCTGTCTAACACGTTAGATCAACACATCATACCTTTCTGAAATCCCTAAGAGGTTTTCTAACCACACCAGAGGAAATAATGTAGATATTATACCCAGAGGAGACATGCCACAGCAATTAGTGTTCTTTGTGCCCAACAAAAATAATCTGCCTGAATTTGATAATTTGGGACAGGTCACTTTGTAATCTGGGACACTTGTATTAGGCTTTTAAAAAAGCCTAAATCTCTTTATGTATACCAAGATCAATATCACTAATTTGTAAAAAAAAAACATGATGAAAAGATGACAAGGACAGGAAGCTGAATAAGAAATATCATAGTATTCATAAAATGGCTTTAATTCATAAACAAAGTTATTTTTTCATAAAGACATCCAGTAAAATACCTTTTATCTCTACATGGAATTAGTTGATCTACCATGTTAATACATTTAAATTCATTCTATTAAAATTGTATAACATTTCTTTTTTAATCTACTAATATTCAAGCAACAGAGATTAACTGATTATTCAGGTTATTAATTTAAATTCTCCCTTCTATTAAAATTGGTGCTACTAGGAGAACAAACACTCCTTGCAGGTGAGAGACCCATCATCATCTATCACGCCATTATCTTCTGCACATGTTTTGTGATACCAATGGCTGCAGATCGCACAGGACAGCCGCTCTTCTGCGCTTTTGGGATCGTCTCTGTTCCCATAGGCAGATGAATGTGCCTGGAGAGCTAACGGATGTGGTAGTGAGCTGGGTCGCTACAGTTATCTAAGTATGCTACCAGAAAACATGCTAGCTAGTTTGGTCACTAAGCAGACAATCAGTTTAAACAGACAAGGACAAAATTAAAATGAGTGATGTGACCAAATAACAATGTATGCAACTTAAGGAAGTCCCAAAATGCATATTTCCCCAATTCAAAGAACATAAATGACTGTTCCAGATTACCCAAAGCATTTGTCCCACATTATCAACCATATTTTGATAATGTGGGACAACACAAAAATGCTTGAAAAAAAAAACTAAACCATGTTTTCAACACTTTAAAGCATTTTTTGCTGCTTGAATAGATCACAAACATAATTTGACAACAACTAGCAACATTGTCTTATTTATGACAGATTTATACCCTTAACATTAATCTTGCCAGAATCCTATGTCACTGATCTTTTCATGCAATTTCCAGGGGAGCATCTGATTTAACATTAACCATGTCCCATTCTGTGAGATCACCCCCATGATGTCATGTGATTTCATTCATGTGACATTCATACCAAACCTATAGCAAAAGTCCTGTTGACTAGATTTAGTTAGAACAGGAAATAAACACACTGGAGCTTAGGTGTCCCACATTACCCAATGTCCCAGATTACACAAATTCACCCTACCTCATCAACAAAACTTACCAGAAAGACAGCTATTACATATTCTTAATCTGCTGGCGATAGTGAAGAAGCACCACTCCTTGTTTTTACATTTCGGTTTCATATTAATTTTTCAGAGTTGAAAAGAACATGAAAAAGTTTTCCTACGATGTGAGGGTTAAGGCACCGTCTTAAAAGTGCACCATTATGTAGTCATGTTGATGAAAAACGTCAGTTGCTTATGTAAATGTCAATAGCTCGTATCAAAATTACCAACCAACATAGCTTCAGGGATAACTGCTCTACCATCAACATCCTTTAGTTTTCCAATATTTCAATTATGGACATTATTAATAGTCTATAAAGCATTT
The DNA here is from genome assembly GCA_016801175.1 of Esox masquinongy. Lineage (NCBI taxonomy): Eukaryota > Metazoa > Chordata > Actinopteri > Esociformes > Esocidae > Esox > Esox masquinongy. The sequence continues at coordinate 14,276 of JACXGI010004968.1, forward strand.
GTCAATAACAAATGCTCAATAACTTGGACCCAATAAAACATAAATGGAAATAATCAACTGATATAGCTTCAGGGACAGCTGCTCTACCATCACCATCCTTTAGATTGGCTATTTTTTCATTTTGGATACTATTACTAGTTTATAAAGCCATTTTTCATGAACTCTGTTCAATAGTTCGGACCCAATAAAACTTAGATGGAAATAATCAACTGATGTAGATTCAGGGAGACCTGCTCTACCATAAACATCCTTTAGATAGTCTATTTTACCATTTTGGACATTATTATTAGTTTATAAAGCAATTTTTCATGAATTCTGTTCAATAGCTCGGACCCAATAAAACTTATATGGAAATGATCAACTAACAGAGCTTCAGGGAATGCTGCGCTACCATCAACATCCTTTAGATTGTCTATTTTTCATTTTGCACGTTATTACTAGTTTATAAATACATTTTTCATGAATTCTGTTCATTAGCTTGGACCAAATAAAAGCTATTTGGAATTAGTCAACTGAAATAGCTTCAAGGAGAGCTGCTCTACCATCAACACCCTTTAGTTTTCCAATTGTCCTATGCAGGAAATTATCACTAGTTTATGAATCAACTTTTCATTAATTCTGTTCAATAGCTCAGACCCAATAAAACTTATATGGACATAACCAACTGATTAAGCTTTAAGGAAAGCTGGTCTACCATAAACATCTTTTAGTTTTCCAACATTTCAACATTATTTATAGCCTATAAAGCATTTGTCAATAACAAATGATCAATAACTTGGACCCAATAAAACTTAGATGGAAATAATCCACTGAAAAAGCTTCAGGGACAGCTTCTATACCATCAACATCCTTAATTTGACTATTTTTTCATTTTGGATATTATTACTAGTTTATAAAGCAATTTTTCATGAATTCTGTTCAATAGCTCGGACCCAATAAATCCTAGATGGAAATAATCAACTGATATAGATTCAGGGACACCTGCTACCATAAACATCCTTTAGAAAGTCTATTTTTACATTGGACATTATTATTTGTTTATAAAGCATTTTTCATGATTTCTGTTCAATACCTTGGACCCATTATAATTTATATGGAAATAATCCACTGATATAGCTTTAGGGACAGCTGGTGTACCATAAACATCTTTTAGTTTTCCAATATTTCAATTTTGGACATTATAAATAGCCTATAAAGCATTTGTCAATAACAAATGATCAATAACTTGGACCCAATAAAACTACCATCAACATCCTTTATTTGGCTATTTTTTTTCATTTTGGATATTATTACTAGTTTGTAAAGCAATTTTTCATGAATTCTGTTCAAAGGCTTGGACCCAATGAAACTTAGATGGAAATAATCAATTGATTTAGCTTCAGGAACACCTGCTCTACCATCAACATCCTTTAGATGGTCTATTTTTCCATTTTGGACATTATTATTAGTTTATAAAGCAATTTTTCATGAGTTCTGTTCAATAGCTCGGACCCAATAAAACTTAGATGGAAATAATCAACTCATAGTGCTTCAGAGACAGGTGCACTACCATCAACATCCTGTAGATTGTCTATTTTTCATTTTGTACATTATTACTAGTTTATAAAGCAATTTTTCATGAGTTCTGTTCAATAGCTCGGACCCAATAAAACTTAGATGGAAATAATCAACTCATAGTGCTTCAGAGACAGGTGCACTACCATCAACATCCTGTAGATTGTCTATTTTTCATTTTGTACATTATTACTAGTTTATAAAGTAATTTCTCATGAATTCTTTTCAATAGCTCGGACCCAATAAAACTTAGATGGAAATAATCAACTGAAATAGCTTCAGGAACAGCTGCGCTACCATCAACATCCTGTAGATTGTCTATTCTTCTATTTTGGACAATATTATTCGTTTATAAAGCAATTTTTCATGAATTCTGTTCAATAGCCTGGACCCGATAAAAACTATATTGAAATAATCAACTGATTTAGCTTCAGGGAGACCTGCTCTACAATCAACATCCTTTAGTTTGGCTTTTTTTTTCCATTTTGGACATTATTACTAGTGTATACAGCAATTTTTCATGAACTCTATTCAATACCTTGGACCCAATAATCTTTAGATGGAATCAATCAACTGATATAGCTTTAGGGAGAGCTTCTCTAACATCAACATCATTTAGTTTTCCAATTTTCTAATGGAGGAAACTATTACTTGTTTTTAAAGCAATTTTTCATGAATTATGTTCAATAGCTCGGACCCAATAAGACGTATATGGAAATAATCAACTGATTTAGCTTCAGGGAGAACTGGTCTACAATTGACATCCTTTAGTTTGGCTATTTTTCAATTTTGGACATTTTCACTAGTTAATAAATCAACTTTTCATGAAGTCGGTTCAATAGCTCAGACCCAATAAAACTTAGATGGAAATAATCAACTGATTTAGATTCAGAGACACCTGCTTTAACAAAAACATCCTTTAGATTGTCTACTTCTCCATTTTGGACATTATTATTAGTTTAAAGCAATTTTTCATGAATTCTGTTCAATACCTTGGACCCAATATAATTTATGTTGAAATAATCAAGTGATATAGATTCAGGGAGAGCTGGTCTATCATGAACATCCTTTAGATTGTCTATTTTTCCATTTTGGACATTATTACTAGTTTATAAAGCAATATTTCATGAATTCTGTTCAATAGCTCGGACCCAATAAATCTTATATGGAAATAATCAACTGATATAGATTCAAGGCCAGCTGCTCTACCATCAACATACTTTAGATTGGCTATTTTTGAATTTTGGACATTACAACAAGTTTATAAGTAAATGTTTCATGAATTCTGTTCAGTACCTTGGACCTAATATAATTTATGTGGAAATAATCAACTGATATAGCTTCAGGGACAGATGCTCTATCATCAACATCCTTTAGATTGGTTATTTTTGAATTTTGGACATTATAAGTAGTTTATTAAATACATTTTTCATGAATTCTGTTCAATAGCTCGGACCCAATAAAACATATGGAAATAATCAACTGATTTAGCTTCAAGGACAGCTTCTCTACCATCAACATCTTTTAGATTGTCTATTTTTCTATTTTGGATAATATTATTAGTTCATAAAGCAAATTTTCATGAATTCTGTTCAATAGCCTGGACCCGATAAAACCTATATGGAAATAATCAACTGGTTTAGCTTCAAGGAGACCTGCTCTAAAATCAACATCCTTTAGTTTGGCTATATTTCCATTTTGGACATTATTACTAGTTTATAAATAAATTTTTCATGAATTCTGTTCAATAGCTCAAACCCAATAAAACCAATATGGAAATATTCAACTGATAGAGATTCAGAAAGGCCTGTTCTGCTATCCACATCCTTTAGATTGTCTATTTCTCCATGTTGGACATTATTAGTAGTTTATAAAGCAATTTTTCATGAATTCTGTTCAATAGCTCGGACCCAATAAAACTTATATGGAAATAATCCACTGATATAGATTCAGGGACAGCTGCTCTACCATAAACATCCTTTAGATTGGCTATTTATTAATTTTGGACATTACAACTAGTATATAAATACATTTTTCATGAATTCTGTTCAATAGCTCGGACCCAATAAAACCAATATGCAAATAATCAACTGATAAAGATTCAGAGAGACCTGACCTAACATCAACATGTTTTAGATTGTCTATTTCTCCATGTTGGACATTATTATTAGTTTATAAATCAATTTTTCATGAATTCTGTTCAACATCTTGGACCCAATAATATTTAGATAGAATTAATCAACTGAAATAGCTTCAAGGAGAGCTGCTCTACCATCAACACCCTTTAGTTTTCCAATTTTCCAATGTAGGAAATTATCACTAGTTCATGAATCAGCTTTTCATGAATTCGGTTCAATAGCTCAGACCCAATAAAACTTAGATGGAAATAATCAACTGATTTAGATCCAGAGACACTTGCTTTACCAAAAACATCCTTTAGATTGTCTATTTCTCTATTTTGGACATTATTATTAGTTTATAAAGCATTTTTTCACGAATTCTGTTCAGTACCTTGGACCCAATATAATTTATGTGGAAATAATCCACTGATATAGCTTCAGGGAAAGCTGCTCTATCATCAACATCCTTTAGATTGCCTATTTTTCCATTTTGGACATTATTACTAGTTTATAAAGCAAATTTTCATGAATTCTGTTCAATAGCCTGGACCCGATAAAACCTATATGGAAATAATCAACTGGTTTAGCTTCAAGGAGACCTGCTCTAAAATCAACATCCGTTAGTTTGGCTATATTTCCATTCTGGAAATTATTACTAGTTTATAAAGCAATTTTTCATGAATTCTGTTCAATAGCTCGGACCCAATAAAACTTAGATGGAAATAATCAACTGATATAGCTTCAGGGACTGCTGCGTTACCATCAAAATCCTTTGGATTGTCTATTTTTCCATTTTGGACATTATTACTAGTTTATAAAGCAATTTTTCATGAATTCTGTTCAATAGCTCGGACCCAATAAAACTTAGATGGAAATAATCAACTGATATAGCTTCAGGGACTGCAGCGTTACCATCAAAATCCTTTGGATTGTCTATTTTTCCATTTTGGACATTATTCCTAGTTTATAAAGCAATTTTTCATGAATTCTGTTCAATAGCTCGGACCCAATAAAACTTAGATGGAAATAATCAACTGATATAGCTTCAGGGACTGCTGCGTTACCATCAACATCCTTTGGATTGTCTATTTTTCCATTTTGGACATTATTACTAGTTTATAAAGCAATATTTCATGAATTCTATTTAATAGCTCGGGCCCAATAAAACTTATATGGAAATAATCTACTGATATAGATTCAGGGACAGCTGTTCTACCATCAACATCCTTTAGATTGGTTATTTTTTAATTTTTGACATTACAACTAGTATATAAATACATTTTTCATGAATTCTGTTCAATAGTTCGGACCCAATAAAACCAATATGCAAATAATCAACTGATAAAGATTCAGAGAGACCTGACCTACCATCAACATGCTTTAGATTGTCTATTTCTCCATGTTGGACATTATTATTAGTTTATAAACAATTTTTCATGAATTCTGTTCAATACCTTGGACCCAATAATATTTAGATTGAAATAATCAACTGATATAGCTTCAGGGAGAGCTGCTCTACCATCAACACACTTTAGTTTTCCAATTTTCCTATGTAGGAAATTATTACTAGTTTATAAAGCAATTTTTCATGAATTATGTTCAATAGCTCGCACCCAATAAGAATTATATGGAAATAACCAATTTATTTAGCTTTACCATAAACATTTTTTGTTTTCCAATTTTTCAATTTTTGACATTATTACAAGTTTATAAAGCTTTTTTTGTCAAAAATGCTCAATAGATCGGACTCAATAAAATTTACCTGGAAATAATCAATTGAAATAGCTTCAGAGAGAGAAGCTCTACCATGAACATCCTTTAGTTTTCCAATTTTCCAATGTAAGAAATAATTAATATTTATTAAAACAATTTTCAATCAAAAATGCTCAATAGCTCAGACCCAATAAAAGTCATATGGAATTATGGAAATGGTAATATCGAACTGATATACTTTCAGATACAGCTACTCTACCATCGACATCCGTTATTTTGGAAATACTTCAATTTGGGAAATAATCACAAGTTTATGAAGGACTTCTCAATCAAAAAGCCTCAATAGCACTGATGAAAACTGAATGAAAATCTTGAAACCAAAAATTGTAAAACAAAAGAATGTTGATGGTACAGCAATACTCCTTGAAGCTCAGTCAGTTGATTATGTCCATAAAAGTTCTATTGGGTCCGAGCAAATGAGCATTGTTGACGAAACATATTTAGAAACTAGTAATAATGTCCAAAATGGAGAAATAGACAATCTAAAGGATGTTCATGGTAGTGCAGCTGTCCCTGAAGCTATATCAGTTGATTATTTCCGTATAGGTTATATTGGGTCAGAGCTATTGAACAGAATTCATGAAAAGTTGCTTTATAAACTGGTAATAATGTCTAAAATGGAAAAATAGACAATCTAAAGGAATGTTGATGGTAGAGCAGGTCTCCCTGAACCTCTTTTGGTTGACTATATCCATCTAGGTTTTATTGGGTCTGAGCAATTGAACAGAATCCATGAAAAATTGCTTTATAAACTAGTGATAATGCCCAATATTTAAAAATAGACTATCTAAAGGATTTTGATGGTAGAGCTACTGTCCCTGAAGCTAAATCAGTGGATTATTTCCTTATAAGTTCATTGGGTCCGAGCTATTGAACAGAGTTAATGAAAAATTGATTTATAAACTAGTAATAATGTCCAAAATTGAAAAATAGTCAAACTAAAGGATGCTGATGGTAGAACAGGTGTTCCTGAAGCTATATTAGTTGATTATTTCCATATAAGTTTTATTGGGTCCAAGGTATTGAACAGAGTTCATGAAATATTGCTTTATAATCTAGTAATAATGTCCAAAATGGAAAAATAGCCAAACTGAAAGATGTTAAATGTAGAGCAGGTCTCCTTGAGGAAATATCAGTAGATTATTTCCATATAGGTTTTACTGGGTCCGATCTATTGAACAGAACTCATGAAAAATTGCTTTATAGACTAATAAAAATATCCAAAATTTAAAAAAAGACTATCTACAGGATGGTGATGGTAGAGCAGGTCTCTCTTAATCTATATCAGTTCATTATTTCCATATAGTTGTTTTTGCATCTGAGCTTTTGAACAGAATTCAAGAAAAATTGCTTTATAAACTAGTAATAATGTCAAAAATGGAAAAATAGCCAATATAAAGGATTTAGATGGTAGAGCAGCTGTACCTGAAGCTAAATCAGTGGATCATTTCCTTATAAGTTTTATTGGGTTCGAGCTATTCAACAGAGTTCATGAAAAATTTATTTATAAACTAGTAATATTGTCAAAAATGGAAAAATAGCCAATCTAAAGGATTTAGTTGGTAGAGCAGCTGTCCTTGAAGCTATATCAGTTGAATTTTTCTATCTAAGTTTTATTGGGTCCGAGCTATTAAACATAATTCAAGAAAAATTGCTTTATAAACTAATAATGATGTCCAAAATGGAAAAAAAGACCATCTAAAGGATGTTGATGGTAGAGCAGGTCTCCCTAAATCTATAACAGTTCATTATTTCCATATAGTTTTTATTGGGTCCGAGCTTTGGAACAGAATTCATGAAAAATTGATTTATAAACTAGTAATAATGTCCAAAATGGAAAAATTGCCAAACTATAGGATGTTGATGGTAGAGCAGCTGTCCCTGAAGGTAAATCTGTTAATTATTTCCATAAATGTTTTATGGGGTCCGAGCTATTGAAAAGAATTCATGAAAAATTGCTTTATAAACTACTAATAATGTCCAAAATGGAAAAATAGCCAATCTAAAGGATGCTGATGGTAGAGCAGCTGTCCCTGAAGCTAAATCAGTGGATTATTTCCATCTAAGTTTTATTGGGTCCGAGCTATTGAACAGAATTCATGAAAAATTGTTTTAAAAACTTGTAATAATTTCAAAAATAGCCAATCTAAAGGATTTTGATGGTAGAGCAGCTGTCTCTGAAGCTAAATCAGTTGATTATTTCCATATAAGTTTTATTGGGTCTGAGCTATTGAACAGAATTCATGAAAAAATGATTTATAAACTAGTAATAATGTCCAAAATTTAAAAATAGCCAAACTAAAGGATGTTCATGGTAAAGCAGGTGTCCTTGAAGCTATATCAGTTGAATTTTTCTATCTAAGTTTTATTGGGTCCGAGTTATTGAACATAATTCATGAAAAATTGCTTTATAAACTAATAATGATGTCCAAAATGGAAAAATAGACTATCTAAAGGATGTATATTGTAGAGCAGGTTTCCTTAAATCTATAGCAGTTCATTATGTCCATATAGGTTTTATTGCGTCCGAGCTTTTGAACACAATTCATGAAAAATTGCTTTATAAACTAGTAATAATGTCCAAAATGGAAAAATTGCCAAACTATAGGATGTTGATGGTAGAGCAGCTGTCCCTGAAGGTAAATCAGTTAATTATTTCCATAAATGTTTTATTGGGTCTGAGCTATTGAACAGAATTCATGAAAAATTGATTTATAAACTAGTAATATTGTCCAAAATGGAAAAATAGCCAATCTAAAGGATTTAGATGGTAGAGTAGCTGTCCTTGAAGCTATATCAGTTGAATTTTTCTATCTAAGTTTTATTGGGTCCGAGCTATTAAACATAATTCAAGAAAAATTGCTTTATAAACTAATAATGATGTCCAAAATGGAACAAAAAGACCATCTATAGGATGTTGATGGTAGAGCAGGTCTCCCTAAATCTATAACAGTTCATTATTTCCATATAGTTTTTATTGGGTCCTAGCTTTGGAACAGAATTCATGAAAAATTGATTTATAAACTAGTAATAATGTCCAAAATGGAAAAATTGCCAAACTATAGGATGTTGATGGTAGAGCAGCTGTCCCTGAAGGTAAATCAGTTAATTATTTCCATAAATGTTTTATGGGGTCCGAGCTATTGAACAGAATTCCTGAAAAATTGCTTTAAAAACTAGTAATAATTTCAAAAATAGAAAAATAGCCAATCTAAAGGATTTTGATGGTAGAGCAGCTGTCTCTGAAGCTAAATCAGTTGATTATTTCCGTATAAGTTTTATTGGGTCCGAGCTATTGAACAGAATTAATGAAAAATTGATTTATAAACTAGTAATTATGTCCAAAATTTAAAAATAGCCAAACTAAAGGATGTTCATGGTAAAGCAGGTGTCCTTGAAGCTATATCAGTTGAATTTTTCTATCTAAGTTTTATTGGGTCCGAGCTATTGAACATAATTCATGAAAAATTGCTTTATAAACTAATAATGATGTCCAAAATGGAAAAAAAGACCATCTAAAGGATGTTGATGGTAGAGCAGGTCTCCCTAAATCTATAACAGTTCATTATTTCCATATAGTTTTTATTGGGTCCGAGCTTTGGAACAGAATTCATGAAAAATTGATTTATAAACCAGTAATAATGTCCAAAATGGAAAAATTGCCAAACTATAGGATGTTGATGGTAGAGCAGCTGTCCCTGAAGGTAAATCAGTTAATTATTTCCATAAATGTTTTATTGGGTCCGAGCTATTGAAAAGAATTCATGAAAAATGTATTTATAAACTAGTAATAATGTCCAAAATGGAAAAATAGACAATCTAAAAGATGTTGATGGTAGAGATGTCCCTGAAGCTATATCAGTTGATTATTTCCATCTAAGTTTTATTGGGTCTGAGCTATTGAACAGAATTCATGATACATTGCTTTATATGCTAGTGATAATGTCCAAAATTGAAAAATAGACAATCTAAACGATGTTTATGGTAGCGCAGCTTTCCCTGAAGCTAAATCAGTTGATTATTTCCATCTAAGTTTATTGGGTCCGAGCTATTGAACAGAATTCATGAAAAATTGCTTTATAAACTAGTAATAATGTCTGAAATGGAAAAATAGCCAATCTAAAGGATGTTGATGGTAGAGCAGCTGTCCCTGAAGCTATATCAGTTGAATTTTTCCATATAAGTTTTATTGGGTCTGAGCTATTGAACAGAATTCATAAGAAATTGCTTCATAAGCTAGTGATAATGTCCAAAATTTAAAAACAGACAATCTTAAGAATGTTGATGGCAGTGCAGCTGTCCCTTAAGCTATTTCAGTTGGTTATTTCAAGAGATGTTTTATTGGTTCAGAGCTATTGAGATTTCTCTGAATTAAAATGTTTTAATTAATAATAAATAATCTCCTTAATTATAAGACTGAATGGTGTTCATGGTAGGGCAGTTGTCCCTGACGGTCTATTATAAAATTTACCTTGGGTCTGAAGTACTGACCTTTATTTAAATAACAGGCAATCAAAGTATTTTTACCTTTACTTTTTTTTATAATGCAAAACAACAACCATGTAAATGTTAGGGCACCGAATTCTGAGCTCTTTATAGTTGTTTTGTTTGGTTCATTTTTTTATTTGTTGCAATGCAATTGGCTTTTGTCAGTAAAAACTACATTCAATATGCACTTTCAACACGCTCCCTTTACGGAGAATACACGGAGAATTTGCCATAGACATGTCGTCTTTTAAAAATTGAACGCAACAGAGAAAACAGGGAGTGTTGCTTGTTCGCTATCGCCAGCAGATTCAGAATATGTAATTGCTGTCTTTCTGGTAGGTTTCGTTGATGAGGTATTGACGATCAAATCCGAATCTTCAGTATAAAGCTAACTTCGCCGCAGTAACGTTTTCCTACTGAAAATGACAAGAGAAGACAAATAGAATATCATGTTCGCTGGCCAAAATAACATTGTTGATCTGCATGATCTGCACAATACATGATGCGCACAACATAACTGGGAGCTGTTATAATGAATTATAAAGCTATTATAAAGAATCGACACATCAAATAGGACTATCCTTAGCTAATAAGTCGCATAAAATGCGCACGGATGTGCATGCACCCACACGTCAGTACCGGTAAGAAATGAAATCTATTTTCACCCCTCATCTTCAGATAAGTGACTTGAAAAATCTCTTGCCAGTCACCGAAGTGTTCCTGACTACTTGTTTTATTTAACTGGTGGAGCACATATCTCAATATTTTTTTTTGTTTAGATTCAACTTTGTCACTGAACAAGTACAAGTACAGTACAATGAAATGTAGTTAGCATCTAACAAGAAGTGCGAATAGAAGAGGGCAGAAAATGTACTTGTATTATGTATAATGTATGTTACAGATGTGACATACAGATGTGCTATGTATAGATGTGCAGTGAAGGCAAATGCAGTACAAATGGTAATTCTAAATGCCACTAAACATCCTCTGCAATGTATTGTCAATGAAGCTGGCAACCATATACATTTACAGATTACATGTTATTATAGTATTAGTTAATTATTAAAAACCTTAGATATTATTTTATTGTAATGGCTTTTTAAATGCCCAAGAACAATATTTACAATGCATTCACAACTATTAGGCAAATCATATTCCTCAAGATTTATTTTATTGTTGAACAAACACAATGCTCTCACTCATTGGGGCTGATCCCTCTCACCCTGGAAATTGACTATTCAGAGTTCTCCCCTCTAGCAGAAGACTGAGGTCTATCAGGACCTAAACCTCTCGCCACAAGAACAGTTTCTTTCCACCAGTATGCCTAATGAACATGCCCCTGGATCCAAATTGACTAAAGCCTGCTCCCCACCTACACAAACAATGCTCAACTGGACAAATCTAGAACCCTTTCCCACATATACACACAACCCTCGACTGGACAAATCTATTAACCCTCCCAACATACATACACAACCCTCAGTTGGACAAAATCTTGCACCTTACATATACTTTTTTGTTATTTTGTTTTGTAATTCATTAATGCATAGTCTGCTGTTTTTATGCTCAGTCCACTGTTCTTATTTGTTTTTATTTCCCTTATTCCTTTTGAATAAATTGCCAACGGCCAGAACACATTTCTTGTTTGTTGTGAAACTTACTTGGAAATAAAACTCTTTCTGATTCTGATCATGACTAAGAAACTGTACACTTGAACAAAGTGGCTAAGTGCTTCGTGCTTCATTGTAGTCTTAGCTTCTAAGGCAGTATGTACCCTTCAGAGAACATTATTTTAAACTAATTGATTTACTCTACTGAAAGGGGCAGCAATGTAAGTGTCTTTGGAAGTGGCAGTTTCATACAACAATAAAGAAAGATGATATGTTCAAAATGTTGCTGGTATGGCTATGTTAAGGACAATAAGGTAAAAAATAGATGATTTTGGGGCCTCAACGAGTCTCTGCCTAGGACCCCCAAATGACTAAAACTGCCACTGTGCCAGTTAATATGTAAATTCCAACAGTCTGACAGATAAGCAACTGAAATTAAATAGATTATAAAATTAATTAACCCTCCCTTGGACTTAATAAAAAACTGTAAACCCTCCCAAAGACTGAAATGAAAAAGCATGACCCTCCCCCATTTCCCTCCGTGTCAAATCATGTAAAATTCTGATCTCTCCCTTACCTGCTTTTACCAGGGAGGAATGAGGACTAAGCAAGTACAGACAAAAACTCTCTACTTCAATCTATTGACGTAAAAATCTGTGACTGGTAAAAATAGTTTTGAAGTTGACAGAGAGGTTATTGTAGTTACTGAGTACCAGGTTGTCCTTTCAACTTCACCCATACATCAACTATTAATAGGTAACTATTAAATCATAAAACGATTATACTTCCATTACATCAGAGAGATTCATTATCTTTTTCTAACATCTGGCTGCTTCTGCCCAAAGCAGAATAGATTTTTTATCCTAAAGAAAAGATCAAAGGAGATGGAACATCCCTTCATCCAGAAGATAGATATACTAAAAACCAAGGCTGGAATTTATTCAAGCCCAGATTTTAGGGTCTTAACATATATTTTTCCCACTTAAACTAATTCTGAAAGTGAAAGTTCCATAAGGGCTGTTGCTAATTGATATACATTACCAAGACATACCTGTGAGTGGATTTGACCATGGGAAAAGCGCTACTGCAAAAGAAACTGCAATGCGGGTTCCATTGAGCCCCTGATGATGAATGTGCATTTCCAGCAGAAAGGTACAGTTGTATCACCTGTGGGAGCTATAGATGGGGTGATATGTGAATAGTGTGATGAATATTGTATGTGGATTGTTGTGCCACCATGTAATGAATGGCACCGAATGGGATAATTGGGAACAAGTGTGTGGCAGGTGTTGATTAGACACATCCTGCTTATAGGAATTGGCCAAAGTACCCGTGGGGAGGTAGGGCAGAGCACGAAGGGGGAGACGACAACGCCGAGTAGCCAATGTGACGATGGTGTTTACAGCCAGTGCGTAATGAGGAGGGTATTACAGAAAAGGCTGACACAAGGAGGAGCGGAGGACGTGGACAAGAGAGCTGTACACGAACGTCAGCGGAGAGGATAAACCCATGCTTGCTAGCCCTGCAGAAAGGAATGGTTGTCTCCTGATGACGATTTGGTTAGTGAGAGTCACTAGGGCTTGAGGCTTGTCGTGCCTGATCCATGTTGTTCACCTTCCCACAGAGACCACTCTTCGAGAGTTGGAGCCGAGTCGAGAGGACTAGTGCGACGTCACACGAGAGCTACACCGTGGTCAATGGGAGCTACACCCCAGTGAATGAGAGCTATATCCGCGTTGCAAGGCCGCCACCAGAGAGCAAACTCCCCCGATACGAGAGGAGCAAAGCCACAGCACTCGAGAGCTACGCCCCTGTTAACACTAGCAACAGAGCGACATCCCTGACTGACCGGGGGAGCTAAGGAGTAACAGAGAGGGTGAGCAACTCGGGACATAATGTTGGGCAAGTAGTCAGAGACCACTTTTTCTTTTTTCTATTTTTTTTTCTTTCTATTTTTTCTATTCTCTGGCCGCCGTAACGCAACTAGAGACGTATAACTCTTTTGTGTTTGTCTTCTCTGTATTTTATTTAGTAGTAGGGAATGGTAGGCAGTGCCTACGGCTAGCAAATCTGGGGGATGCTAATGGAAGGCAGGAGGAGGCAGTGTAGTTAGCAGAAGGCCATACCTCCATGAGGTACTTTACATGTGGGTTGGCTGATGTTGCATGGAGTGTGTGTGTGTTTATTGTTTATTTTGCTGTGTAAACTATTACTAGCTTGTAGTATGCTGTGCTGTTTTAAGGGCAAATAGCCTGGGGTTTACTGTGTGAAACTGTCTTTACCTGTACCTTAGGTTCCAACTGTAACCGTGGTTGTGGGGTGGTTCAGTGTCTCACAACCGAATTCAAATGCCATGGGAATTATCCAAATGGGGTTACCGTATAATGTGTTGGCCTACCAGAACCTAATGCTGTGAACTTTTCTTTAAATAAAGTGTGCTAAACTGTGGAGTCTGTCTGTTTCCTGGGGATCAATCTGAACCGGGTGTCGGTAACGGTCTTCTGTGCTCAGGTATCAGACACACAGTTAAGATTTACAAGTCTTCTTTGAAGGCTTAGATTGGGCCTCAAAATGATCCAATTAAATGGCATTATTCTCACTCTCTATTATTTCTCAAGATGCTTAGAGCCCTCTCTGAGTGGTGAGTGAGTCAACAAATAGACCCTCGTCACAAGCAGTGCATCAACGACATTAAGCGAAGTTCCAGTTAGGTCACAGGACCTCACCCAAGAAACGTGCTGAAACCTTTCTGGAAGTTCTCCTGGCTTTCATTTCACTAGTTCCCTAAGAAAAAAGGATGTAATGTCCAATTCACTGTAATTTACCAGTTTGTCACTGAAGACCACGTCACAATAATTTTTGGTTCTTCTTGATATGTTAAAGTTTTACAGAGTTTGTGTCCTGATCCATTGGAAGTTTTGACTTGACTCAATGACAATGTGATTGCATTGGACATAATTTAGAATATTTTTTGAAATATCTGTTGTTCTGTTTTAGTTGCCCTTACTAGTAGTGTCCATATACAGTTGTGCTTGAAAGTTTGCATACCCTGGCAGAAGTTGTGACATTTTGGCATTGATTTTGAAAATATGACTGATCATGTAAAAAAAAATGTTTTATTTAAGGATAGTGATCATATGAAGCCATTTACTATCACATAGTTAAAACAATGATAACAGAAAACACCCAAACGGCCCTGATCAAAAGTTTACATACCCTTGAATATTTGGCCTTGTTACAGACACACAAGGTGACACACACAGAAAAACCCACAGGTAACATCAGGAGAAATACAGGCTGCTCTTGAAAGAGACGGTGTGGTTGTTTCAAGGAGCACAATACGACGATACTTGAACAAAAATGAGCTGCATGGCCGAGTTGCCAGAAAGAAGCATTTACTGCGCCAATGCCCCAGAAGCCTGGTTACAATATGCCCAACAACACCTTGACACGCCTCCTAGCTTCTGGCACACTGTAATTTGGAGTGACGAGACCAAAATAGAGCTTTATGGTCACTACCATAAACACTATGTTTGGAGAGGGGTCACCAAGGCCTATAGTGAACAGAATACCATCCCCACTGTGAAGCATGGTGGTGGCTCACTGATGTTTTGGGTGTGTGAGCTCTAAAGGCACGGAGAATCTTGTGAAAATTGATAGCAAGATGAATGCAGCATGTTATCAGAAAATGCTGGCAGACAATTTGCAATCTTCTGCACGAAAGCTGCGCATGGGACGCTCTTGGACTTTCCTGCACGACAATGACCCTAAGCACAAGGCCAAGTTGACCCTCCAGTGGTTACAGCAGAAAAAGGTGAAGGTTCTGGAGTGGCCTTCGCAGTCTCCTGACCTTAATATCATCGAGCCACTCTGGGAAGATCTCAAACGTGCAGTTCATGTAAGATGACCAAAGACTTTGCATGACCTGGAGGCATTTTGGAAAGACAAATGGACAGCTATACCACCTGCAAGAATTCGGGGCCTCATAGACAACTGTTACAAAAGACTGCACGCTGTCATTGATGCTAAAGGGGGCAATACACAATATTAAGAACTAAGGGTATGAAGACTTTTGAACATGGGTCAGTCCATTTTTTTCTTTTTTGTCATGTTTTGTTTTATGATTGTGCCAGTCTGTTATGACCTACAGTTGAATGTGAATCCCATAAGAAATAAAAGACGTGTTTTGCCTGCTCACTCATGTTTTCTTTACAAATGGTACATACAATATCTCACAAAAGTGAGTACACCCCTCACATTTTTGTAAATATTTGATTATATCTTTTCATGTGACAACACTGAAGAAATGACACTTTGCTACAATGTAAATTAGTGAGTGTGCAGCTTGTATAACAGTGTAAATTTGCTGTCCCCTCAAAATAACACAATACACAGCCATTAATGTCTAAACCGCTGGCAACAAAAGTGAGTACACCCCTAAGTGAAAATGTCCAAATTGACCTCCAATTAATATTGTGTGGCCACCATCATTTTCCAGCACTGGCTTAACCCTTTTAGGCATGGAGTTCACCAGTGCTTCACAGGTTGCCACTGGAGTCCTCTTCCACTCCTCCCTGACGACATCACGGAGCTGGTGGATGTTAGAGACCTTGCGCTCCTCCACCTTCCGTTTGAGGATGCCTCACAGATGCTCAATAGGGTTTAGGTCTGGAGACATGCTTGGCCAGTCCATCGCCTTTACCCTCAGCTTCTTTAGCAAGGCAGTGGTCGTCTTGGAGGTATGCTTGGGGTCATTATCATGTTTTGGACATTTTTCACTTAGGGGTGAACTCAATTTTGTTGCCAGCGGTTTAGACCTTAATGGCTGTGTTGAGTTATTTTGAGGGGACAGCAAATTTACACTGTTATACTAGCTGTACACTCACTACTTTACATTGTAGCAAAGTGTCATTTCTTCAATGCTGTCACTTGAAAAGATATACTCAAATATTTACAAAAATGTGAGGGGTGTACTCACTTCTGTGAGAGACTGTATATTATCAATTCTCCAAGGGTATGCAAACTTTTGAGTACAACTGTAATTTTATGGGAGTGAATTTACTGAACAGGTATTGTCCACCTTTTGATTTTGTAAAATACTGCTAGACATTGCTGCAAATGCAGGAGTATTTTGGACATTTGATAATGTAAATGAACAAATGTCCATTACATCCAGTCTAGCCTGAGCCAGCCATTTCATAATCATATTACAAAAGAGAAGCGAACGATTGAGAAGCTTACAGCATTAATTGAGTTGTTCTTTCAATACAGCTACTGTTATAACAATTATTTATTCACAATTAAGATATCTTTAATGAAGCAGTAATCTGCCCCAGGTCAGTGCTGTATAGAAACAGCTCTGCTGCACTATATGCTTAATTTTCCCACAGCATTAAGATGTTGCTGTTATTTTTTTGCTGCATAAGCCACCAGTATTTCTCATGACTTTCTTTAAGGATAATGATGAAGGCCGAGTTTGATGCATTGTTCCACCAAATCTGCACATTTGGGTGGAATAGTCAGGAAATTAGATTACAGTGAATCTGACTATTCTGTCATTGATTTCATGGAATTATTTAAGCCACTTGATTTTCCGTATAGTTAGCTAATGTTAGTGGGGCATAGTGTTCTTTTTCAATGTCACTCCTAAATAGCTACAATAGATATTATCTTTTTCCTGAATGTATTTTTAACAGAGCTGAGATTTACTGTTAAGTGCGAAGTATATGAATACAGTTAAAATCAGCCATCGCCACAGAAATGGTGGCGTAGGAGGAAGATTGCAATCCCATGAACCAAATCCCTTTAAACAACCATGACATCCTGGGGACACATTTTTGTTTGCAGAGTAGACTTTCTTCATTTTAGGAGGAAGACATTAGGACTCTGTGATGTCAAGCAGAAGATAACAGAATGAAAGTATGAGTCATTGTTTCTCTTCTAGGTGATTGTGTTTTTTTTTTTTTAAACTAGTCTCTCAGACGGTATGTATAGTCAGGAAAGTAATCACAATCACTTTCTCGAGCGACTTACATGTGCAATTTGGGCTGAGTTGCTCAAAGGCAAAACAACAGACTAGCTCAGGGATTGAAACAAGCAACCTTTCAATCTCACCCTACCACCCTAATACCTACTTGATTTGAGAACATATACACTGATGAACCAAAACATTATGACCACTTGCCTAATATGCTTTTGGTCCTCCACGTGCCAAAACAGCATAGACCTGCTGAGGCATGGGCTCTATAAGACCCCTGAAGGTGTTCTATGGTACTGTATCTGGCACCAAGACATTATCAGCAGATCCTTCAAGTCCTGTAAGTTGTGAGGTGGAGCCACTGTGGATCAGACTTTTTGGTCCAGCACATCCCACAGATGCTCAATTGGATTGAGATCTGGGGAATGTGGAGGTCAGTGCAACACCTTGAACTCTTTATCATGTTCCTCAAATCTTTCCCGAACAATGTGTGCAGTGTGGCATGGCTCATTCTCCTATTGAAAGAAGCCACTGCCATCAGGGTGATACCATTGTCATGAAAGGGTGTACCTGGTCTGCAAAAATGCTTAAGTACTGTAGGTGGCATGTGTCAAATTGACATCCACATGAATTCCCAGACCCAGGGTTTCCCAGCAGAACATTGCCCAGAGCATCACACTCCCTCCAAAGACTTATCTTCTTCCCACAGTGCATCCTGGTGCCATTCTTTCCCCAGGTAAACGGCCACGTGTACGTGGCTGACCATGTGATGTAAAAGAAAATGGAACTCATTGGACCAGGTGACCTTCTTCCACTGCTGCGACTTCCATTTCTAACGCTCAAGTGGGCACTCTGACCAGTCTGCAGCTACGCAGCCCCATATGTAGCAGGGTGCGATGTGCTGTGTGTAGTGACACATTCCTCCCGTAACCATCATAACATTTTTCTGTGATGTACCAGATTAGACCTTCTGTTGGTTCGGTCCAGACAGGATAGCCTTCATTGCCCTCGCACATCAATGAGACTTGGGCGCCCAACACCCTGTCATCCCTGTTGGTAAGTACTCACCACTGCTGACCAGGTGCACCTCACAAGCCTTGCCATATCATAGATGCTCTGACCCAGTAGTTTGGCCATAACAATTTGGTCCTTGTCCAAGTTTGCTCAAGTCTGACCCAGTAGTCTGCCCATTTCTCCATTGACTATGAGAACTGATTGTTCATTTACCATCTAAAATACACAGACCTTGACATGTGCTCTTGTTAGGAGATGATCAACATTTTTTGCTTCATCTGTGAGTGGTCATACTGTTGGGTTCATCAGTATATATACAGACAGGTGACAAATTAAAAGAAAAAACAACATAAAGGGACTCAGTAAGGTGTTAAGCCACCACAAGCCGCCAGAACAGCTTCAATGCGCATTGGAATAGATTCTTAGAGTCTCTGGAAATCTACTGGAAGGATGTAACACTATTCTTCCATAAGATATTCCCTTATATGGTGTTTTGATGATGGTGGTAGAGAGCGCTGTCTAACATGTCAGTCCACAATCTCCAGTAGATGTTGAATTGGTTTGAGATTGGATGACTGCGAAGGCCATTACTTATGACTCACATAATTTTCCTACTCATCACACAATTCAGTACCACCTGTGCCCCAACAATGAACCTATCAGAACTCATGTGTGGACCCAAATGCATGACACCGGAGGCAGGAACTACCGTTTAGGTGTTTAATAGAAACGGAGTCGGCAAGCAAGAATCAAGCAGTCAAAACAGGCAGGGGTCCAGTACACAGGTGATCTCAGTGAAGGAACAGGCAGACGATGAGCAGAGTAGGTAAACAAGCAGGAGTCTGGTACATGGGATAACTGGACACAGAGCACTGGGAAATACAAAGGACCGAGAATGCGGTAACGACTTGGAAGAACGCACAAGACCAACTGGCAACTGGAACAAGCAGAGAAGAAAGGTTAAGTAGGCAGGGATAATGAGGTGATGGGAGACACCTGGTGGGGGTGAGACAAGACAACACAGGTGAACACAATCAGGGTGTGGGCATGACAGAACTCTCAAAGTCATTTAGATCCTTTCCTCTTTTAATCTTGATCTAAACTCGAGGTCAACTAGACGTGCTCTGCATTGTTATACAGAGCATGATAGGATGTTAATTGCTTTATTGTATCATGCAGTACCTATATGGAAGCATCTGCTTCAGAATTATTCAGAATTTTCCCTTAATTTGTCACCTATCTCTATCTATAATACATCTTTATACAATACCAGTCAATAGTTTGGATACACCTACCCATTCAAGGGTATTTATTTAGTTTTACAACATTTTCAACATTGTAGAGTAGTAGTGAAGACCTCAAAACTATGAAATAGCACGGAATCATGTAGTGACTAAAAAAGTGTTTAACAAATCAAAATGCGTTTATATTTTAGATTCTCCTAAGTAGTCACCCTTTGCCTTGATAAGAGCTTTGAACATTCTCTCAAACAGCTTCATGAGGTGGAATGCTTTTCCGACAGTCTTGTCAGAGTTCCCATATATTCTGAGCATTTGTTGGCTGCGTTTTCTTCAGTCTGCTGTCCAACTCATCCCAAACCATTTCAGTCGGGTTGAGGTTGGGTGATTGAAGAGGCAAGGTCATCTAATGCAGTGCTCACTCTCATTCTTGGCCAAATAGCCCTTGCACAGTCTGGAGATGTATATTGTCACTGTCCTGTTGAAAAACAATTGATAGTCCCTCTAAATGAAAACCAGATGAAATGGCATATCGCTGTAAAATGCTGTGGTAGCGATGCTGGTTTAGTGTGCCTTGAATTCCAAATAAAGCACAGACAGTGTCATCAGCAAAGCACCACCACACCATCACACATCCCCGTCCATTCTTCATGGTGGGAACCATACATGCAGATATTATCCATTCACTCTGCGTCTCACAGAGACACGACAGCTAGAACCAAAAATCTCAATTTTGACTCATCAGACTAAAGTACAGATTTCCACCGTTCTAATTTCCATTTCACATGTGTCTTGGCCTGAGCAAGTCTCTTCTTATTGGTTTCCTTCAGAAGTGGTGTCTTTGCAGTAATTTTACCATTTCCCCACACAGTCTTCTCTGAACGGTTGATGATGATATGTGTCTGTTACTTGAATTCTTTAAATGTTCTGCATTGACTGACCTTCTTGTCTTAAAGTAATGATGGGCTGTCTTTTCTCTTTGCTCACAGTATTTGTGCTGTTCTTGGCATAGTATGGACTACTACAGTACAGACATAATGATGGTCTTCTGTATCCCACTCCTGCCACTGATTAGCTTAAACATACTGTATTGAGAAGGCCAAATCCACAATTAACGTAAGGCACACCAGTTATTGAAAAACATTCCAGGTGACTACCTCATGAGGCTACTTGAGGGAATGCACAGTGTGCAAAGCTGTCATTAAGACAAAGGGTGTCTCCTTTTAAGAATCTACAGTATGAAATGTATTTTGATCTCTTTAACTTTTTGGGGGGTTACTATATGATTCCATATGTGTAATTTCAACGTTTTGATGTCTTCACCATTATTCTACAATGTAGAAAATAGTAAAAATAAAACAATACCATTGAATGAGTACGTGTCCAAACTTTTGACTGGTACTGTATATTGTGGCACATACAGCCACACACCTGCCTCCTGTTGAGACCTTGCTTGAGGAGGTATTTCAGGGCTCCCAGTGAGCAACTTGGGGCGAAGGCCAGTGAAAGTAAAGAGAGGGAAGATGGACCAAAGAAAAAGCTGGAAGCCAGAGCCAGAGGAAGACAGTCCGGAGATGGAGCAAGCTACCAAAGCTACGACCACCAGCACCCATTCCTCCAAACCCCAACCGGGAGACTGCCCCAGAGTTGACACTTCGTCCCTAAAAACAGGGTTTAACATTTGGTTAATTGACTGCATTTTCTAGGGGCTGACCCTTTTTGCTAGACACACTACAAATTCCGCTATAAAGTTTATACAACGTTTCTTAAAACTGACATCTCAATGTCAACATAAATCATCAGAAGACTATTCAAAGGTATGAATTCTTGATGGTGCCGCAGGAAATAGTTATTTCATGCAATTGATTATTATTTCACAGATCATCTAAATTTAAATCAATTCCATTGAGGATAACCAATTTAAGACAACACCTAATTGAAACAGAATGGTGCAAAAGTGTTGCATGCTTCCACAGGGAGGCAGTATCAAGCTCTATGCTGCTGTGTTGGAGTTCAGCAACTGCATGGCCACACATTCCAAACACCCCTCCCAATTTCAGGCGTGTGTGAGACACTCCAACACAGAAAAAGGAGAGAGAGGTAGAGGGAGAGAGAGAGATGCCTCTGTCAAAATGCTCACTCCCTCATTTTCTCTCTGTGGTAGAAAGTCTGGTCTCTGCGCAACAATGATGCCAGTGCCTCCCTGTGACTGTACTCTGCAAAGGGATCGGCATCCTTCTGCATCTTTGACAGATTGCCTACACAACATTTGTTATGTCAAGTCGACAGTAGAGAAGGCAACATTTAAAATGATCATCTGGACCTGAATTTGTAAGCGTCTTTGTTTTCTTTGGATGGCTTGGCAAATATATTTTATTACATATAGATGAAAAGTTATTTCAATTAATTTTAATTGTTTGAAGAACCAAGATGAAATATGGCTTTACAAACTTCAAATGACAGTTCTTCGTTCACATTCCTGGACTGTCTGCCTCAGATGCAGAGCAACTCATCCGTGAACGGAAATGGAAATATGAGTGTGGAAGTTACCAATACCACCTGTAGCAATGCATCTCTCATGACAAAAAACCCATCCACACGACAGAAAGGTAATACTGAAAGACTGCTAAAGATTGTCTATAATTCTCTGTTCTTTTGAAATTGACTGTTGAATTGGTTTGAGTACATGTTATTTATAGGCTACAAGTGAGAAATTCTAGTGAAAAGATTGTTCACACCAAATTGTACACTAAAGCAATGTGCACAAGTGCAACAGTTATTCACCAAGGCAAAACATACCACAAATGTTGTATTTTAACAACAGCTACAAAAACAAATTTGTTCACTTGGCTAGATTAATTTCTTCAATCTCAGTAACATATATATTAATTGATTAAATATGCTAACAAATATTGCACATATACTATTTTGACTACAGGATTTTTTCATGGATAAAATAATACATAATACAATTGCAGATTAAATAATCATATTCTATAACTAAATCTAGTAAGTTTAGTTAAGAAATAAGGATGTTATTATCTGGCTGAAATGGACCTTCTGGTAATTAAGGTTTATTCACCATTCTCATACTATGTAATTATTAGAGTATGTACTAAAGTTAAATTAATGTGGTCAAAAAATATTTACCAATCTACTGCTGCATCACTTGCTATTGCCCAATACGCTGAAATAGCCTTTTCCACAGAACGTCAATATTAAACTTAGAAAACAATTACAACATAACTATCACCAGACAGTGGTAAATCAAATATGAAAATAATAACACATGTGGAGGTAACAGTATTTCTTACAGATTCTTTAATGAAAACAGGTATACAGTGAGTTATGGACAAAAATATGGTGATGTAGGATGTAACTGCACCCATAGACATAAAGCACCCCACCCCCCATACAAGCAAGTGCGTAAACTCGCACGGACAGCCCAGACAGTTTTTCCATAGAATGTGGACTTCATCTAGAAACTCCATGGCTCAAACCCATTTTAGCTGACCAGGCTTTGCCAGTCTGAATTAAAGACAGAGCTATGCATGGCCCGGTGGTAGCTGTCCTTTCCATTATCATCATCACCCTTGTTCATTATTTATGTTGAAAAGAGAACAACCAGAATCTCGCTATCTGCACAAACACCTTTGAACTTGGTTGCGGTAAAGTTCAATGTGTAAACCAATCACACAATGTTAGGTGTTAATGAAGTGTAAGGTTATTGTATGTACAGTATATCAAGTTAAGTTATTAAAAGGTGAAGAATGTAAACTTCTGAAATCTGTTATATGTGGTCTATTCAATACAATTACATTCCTGGATGGGTATTTCACAACAATTACAAACTTGTAAAATTTCAAAGATGAATAACAAGTTGTTTACCATCTTAAGAAAATATAAATTTACTAATCCAGAGTTTTAGCAATATTGCTAGTTTTCTATTGGATAATTGTCATTTTAGTGAACCATTACTAAAGTGAATTAAAAATATTTGAAGATATTATCAAAAGGAGGGGTATTCAATTACAATTGAAATGCATATTTATGTATTATTTTTTAAACATGAAAACAAAGACAGACACAAAACAAGGGCAGACGTAATAACAACAACAACAACAATAATAATAATAATAATAATAATATTAGTAATAATAATAGTAAACCATTCCCATCCACTTTCCCGAAGACAGATCAGGTCCCTCCCCTTTTCTTCCCACCATCCCCCATCAATCCCTATACCCTGCCCCCTTCCCCCCACTGCTCAAGTGATGAATACAACCACAGGAAATTAAAATGGAAGCACATTCATTATATTGGGTCTAATTTAGAATGCAGTTATGGCGAAATTTGTCAATCAGACTATACTAAATTATTTTTAAGTTTCTAGGACGATATTTATTTGGAGGAAAATGGTCTTTTAACAAAAATATTTTTTTTGCCAGAATGAGACCACATGTATTTCCCAGCCACCCAAACAGAACTCCCCAGCATCTTCAAATACATTTCCCACTAACCAATACAGTCATGGGTGAAAACTTAATTATTCACCTTATAAGACACACTATTCCACTATGGTTTTACACTTGAACCAATGTTAAAGTCATTTTTGTATATATAAGACCACTTTAAAACCTGAAAATTTGCTGTGTATCACACATTAAACCTCAGAAATGACCTGACTCTGTCCCAACTGTGTCAGAGAGAAATTTCCTCAGGAAACAATCCACTCCCTCTGGATTATTGGAAGACACATTTAAACAGAAACACAAATTTTCCATGTTATCCAGCGCCTATGTGAGTGCATGGGACCTTTGGTCAAGCAAGGTACACCTATACTCGGGTGATGTTAGGTTGTGAGGTGGTCATTGGAGTGAGATGTTAAGACTGCGCCAGTCAATTGAGAGCAACTAGGGTGGATGCAAAAGCCTCAATCCTTCTTGTGATGACAGCTGCCATCATCATAGTGTGAAGTGTTTGCAAACCTTGAGATAAGTCTGAAATGTCCACCATTTTCACAGATTCTGTGACTTCTTGTGGAGATTCTGCTTTAACTTCTTTCTTGTCTTTAAGATGAGGTTTGTTAGCCATTTTTGTGAAACAAAATGCTGTTGTAAAGATAAAAATGATGAAAATAAGGAAAATTAAGAGATTTTTAGGTACGGATGGCCTTTCAATTCAAGCAGATCCTCCAGAGCTTGACTATTACTCATGCCGTTGCGCAATGACTGGGGAAAATTGTGGATGGAAATACATTTCTCCTTGGAAACCGGGCTGAGAGATGAAGAGGGAGGGAGCAGCATTTGTGAATTCCATATTGGTCCCTCAGTGGAATACTGCTATGAACATGTCTACATCTGTGCCCTTGGGAAATCAAAGGAGGCTATGGGGTGAAGGATTGACTATGCAAATTGTTAAATGTGAAGACATTTTCACTCTTAATATTCATTGGGGTATGAAAAATACTTAAATTTAGTTATGGATAGGGACAAAATATAACCGAGATTGTGCATTTTATGAAAGAGTAAGTAAACTTGGTACAGAAAAAAAATGATGACTTAAGGAATATTTTAAAGATCAAAGAGTCATGGAGCCTGTCTCAGCCAGGCTTTTGAATAAATGTAAACCTATGGCCTTGACATATCTCACCAAACTCTTCTGGTCCTTATCATACTGCTTGCACAACCAGAATGTATTTGCAAGCACAAAGTCGCTTAAAGAACACATTTAACGGGTAAAAACAACTACTCAGCTTGCAGTCGTCCAACCTACCACATGGAGTTGCTAGAGAGAGATGAAGCAAGGCAACCTTGTCTTCCATCAACCCCACCATCCCTGTACAGTGCTCAGCCCATTTTCACACCCGTATGCAAGGCCCCAGGTATTTTTGGTATGCCGCAGTCAGAATATAAATTAATATCTGCAAAGATGCAGGTGTACTGCAAAGTAGTGACTTTACCACATTCAGAAGCCCCCCAAAATGATTCAAATAGAACCATACTGAACCCAGACATCCCACATTTCAGAAACGTAAGGCTCTATATTGATACAAATGTGTAAATGTGAACCAAAAGCAGTTTGTGCTCATTGCAGAGGGACAAACTGTATATGAAATGAAAGCTGAGATTATGAATCTGTGGAGCCAACAGTGGTACGTTCCCAGATCAGTAATAAGGCATTTGAAAACAGCTGAAAGCTGGCAGCTGGAAGCAAATGATACACAAAGTTGATTGTATTATGCAGATTACAACCTGTTGGCCTTTCTGCCCATTTTTTATGAGTAGGTTGTTCATTGCATATGAAATCTTTAAGTTAAATTTGCAATGTAGTATCCTTTCGTAATATTTACTAATAGCAGTGAAAATCAAGATAAATGACTTTCACCGCCTCATAACAAAAACCTGTAGGATATGAAACTTTTTTCATTAAGAAATGAAGGAAACAAGCTGCCATCTGATTGGTGCACCAGCTGAATCTGGCAAAGCTATCTGCATCTTTGACTTGCTGTAATTAGTATAATGTGCATTAATTGTCTATTCCCTTGTGTATAGTGATTATTTGTGCTTCTGTGTGTTTTATTAGCATCTTGCAATTAAATGCCTTTGGCCATTTTTGGCCATTGGAAATTACAATTGGTTCTCAACTGACTTCGTTAAATAACGGTAAACTAAAATAAATAATACACAACTAAAGAGGTTCCATGGACTTCTATTGATTAAGTTGAAGGGGAGTCTCTTTTTTTGGAAGCTGACACCGCTTCATCTGCTTGGTTAAAATGAAACATATCATGAAGCAGATCTGATACTGTCAACATTTATTAAAGTCTCTTGGTTCTTCAGTGGAAGCTGTTTCCCCTTCAGGCGCCAAGTGGGTTAAAAGAGAGAGAGAGAGAGGGAGTGATATGTCCCAGTGCTGCAGAGAAGTGCTGTACTGCACCATAATGAAGCCAATAACACCTTGTATTTGGGGCTACATCTATCAAGCATTCTTAGAGATTGACGATCGTCTTTTCCTGATCGTAATCTCATTCATTGTCGGAAATATGGTTAAAATGAAACAGCGTTCTCTTGTGGAACCCAAACTAAGACTTGATGTCTTACTGAGTAATAACAAGGAAAAAATTTATTTCTAATTATTGTCCAGAACATACATGCCAGTGGCCCCAAATGTCATTAGACTGAAATGGGAGATTTACAGGTTGAAATAAGGAAATAGACTGATTATCCTTTGTTGGCCCTGTAAGATGCATGAAGGTACATTTTACTGCATGTTTTGGATGTGTAATGTAATTTTAACTTCTAGGATTCAGGAATAAGAACAATTTCCATTTCCCTTTTCACTTGTGTCTGCTTTTTACTAATGAACTAATGAACTAGATCTATGGAATGAGCATAATATACATTATGCATCTTTCTGTTGTTGCTTGCAGCAAAGAATTGCATAACATTATTCTGGAAATCAGATATTCCCCCTACACTTACACACTAGCTAAATTATTTAACTAGCGACACTGCATACCTTTGGAAAATATTTCTATAACATCATGCATCATTAGCAGACTGCATACAATTTCTTTTCATGTTAGTCATTCCCATATCATTTTCATGGCAATAGGAGCACAAAATTTATTGAGTGTCCTTTTTTATCTGATGTTGACTGATTAATTTTTTTTGATTAAATGTTGTGCATTATAGGCCACTTGTACAGATAGATTGAGATCTTAAAACTGAAGTGGCAGTATAAATATTTTGTAAGGAGTGCATGTGTACACCTGAGTATGCAATACAGCATGGAAAAATAACTAACCAAAAACATGCATCATTTAGTTACATTCATTTTTAAATATACATACAGTGGATATAAAAAGTCTACACACCCCTGTTAAAATGCCAGGTTCTTGTGATGTGAAAGAATGAAACAAAGATAAATCATGTCACAAATTGTTCCACCTTTAATGTGACCTATAACGTGAACAATTCAATTGGAAAACAAACTGAAATCTTTGAGGTGGAACAATTTAAAATAAAAAACTCACAATAACCTGGTTGCATAAGTGTACACACCCTTAAACTAATACTTTGTTGAAGCACCTTTTGATTTTATTTCAGCACTCAGTCTTTTTGGGTATGAGTCTATTAGCATGGCACATCTTGACGTGGCAATATTTGCCCACTCTTCTTTGCAAAAGTGCTCCAAATCTGTCAGATTACGAGGACATCTCCTGTGCACAGGCCTCTTCAGATCACCCCACAGATGTTCAATTGGATTCAGGTCTGGGCTCCGGCTGGGCCATTCCAAAACATTAATCTTCTTCTGGTGAAGCCATGCTTTTGTGGATTTGAATGTGTGCTTTGGGTCATTGTCATGCTGAAAGGTGAACTTTCTCTTCATCTTCAGCTTTCTAACGGACGCCTGAAGGTTTTGTGCCAAAATTGCCTGGTATTTGGAACTGTTCATAATTCCCTCCACCCTGACTAAGGCCCCGGTTCCAGCTGAAGAAAAACAGCCCCAAAGCATGATGCTGCCATCACCATGCTTTACTGTGGGCATGGTGTTCTTTGGGTGATGTGCAGTGTTGTTTTTGTGCCAAACATACATTTTGGAGTTATGGCCATAAAGTTCAACCTTGGTTTCATCAGACCATAACACATTTTCCCACATGCTTTTGGGGGACTTGATGTTTGTTTTTGCAAATTTCAGCCGGGCTTGGATGTTTTTCTTTGTAAGAAAAGGCTTCCGTCTTGCCACCCTACCCCATAGCCCATTCATATGAAGAATACGGGAGATTGTTGTCACATGTATCACACAGCCAGTACTTGCCAGAAAATCCTGCAGTTCCTTTAATGTTGCTGTAGGCCTCTTGGAAGCCTCCCTGACCAGTTTTCTTCTCGTCTATTCATCAATTTTGGAGGGACGTCCAGTTCTTGGTAATATCTCTGTTGTGCCATATTTTCTCCACTTGATGATGACTGTCTTCACTGTGTTCCATGGTATATCTAATGCTTTGGAAATTCTTTTGTACCCTTCTCCTGACTGATATCTTTCAACAATGAGATCCCTCTGATGCTTTGGAAGCTCTCTGCGGACCATGGCTTTTGGTCTGAGATGCAACTAAGAAATGTCAGGAAAATCCTACTAGAACAGCTGAACTTTATTTGTGATAAATCAGAGTCACTTTAAATGATGGCAGGTGTGTAATGACTTCTAATTAACATGAGTTTGAATGTGATTTGTTAATTCTGAACACAGCCACATCCCCGGTTATAAGAGGGTGTGCACACTTATGCAACCAGGTTATTGTAAGGTTTTTATTTTTCAGTTTTCCCCCTCGAAGTTTTCAGTTTGTTTTTCAATTGAATTGTTCACATTATAGGTCACATTAAAAGTGGAAAAAGATCTGACATGATTTTTCTTTGTCTCATTCTTTTATTTCACAAAAACCTGGCATTTTAACAGGGGTGTGTAGACATTTTATATCCACTGTAGGTACAAGTGATCATTTTTATCCCCTTTTTCTCCCTTCAACAATTTTATCATATCCATTTGTGTCAACAATCCTGTTCTCTTATCAACTCCTGACAGATTTAGGAGAGTTGACGATCAAGGTAAACTTTCCTCCTAGGCATCCACACCAAGCCATTCTGCTTTTTTCCACACTGCATGACCAATCAGAAAATCAGGTGTGAGCATGCTCAATGGCCTCAGTTTGTTTTGTGCCCAAGCTGTCTTAGGGAAACAGTGCGATAAGACTAGGAAATACCTTCCTCCTGGGTAATGCTGGCCAATATTTATCCCTGCCTCTTGTAAGCTAGTGGCACAGGAAATGTTGAATCTAGACTGTGGTGGTCAGCTTGGTTTAACATCCTTTGTGTTTGTTATTTATTTTGTGTAGTCAAATGTAATTTCAGTTCAGAGCCTATTCTTTTAGTATGAAGGGAGTTACAGACTGTGTATATTTATATGATTATATCTTATACTAACATGAAGCCCTTGTTTAGGGCTTCAACATTGTGCTTCAACATTGTTGTTGCTTGCTCCTTGGGGTTTCAGGCTGGGTGTTTTGTAAAAGCACTTTGTTACAACTGCTGATGTAAAAAGGGCTTTATAAAAAAATGTGATAGATTGATAGGGCCCATAGCAGAAAAGCATACATTAAGACACTAATCTAGAATAATTCACAGAAATTAGGGACATTACAATGGGGTGGGCTTGATGAAAAAAACAAGATGCAATTGCACACTACTGCCTGCCTGTCTGTCTGCCTGCCTGTGGTGTCCAACACTCTTGAAAATGAGGTTTCAAAGTATGCACATTGACGTTATCAAGCATTACTGAGAAATGCTACGAGTACTTACAGTTCCAACAAGCCTACAAATAATAAAAAAAATTATTATCTTCTCTCAAACCCTAAACATTGTCACCAGTCATCCTTTATAGTAGAATACATAACAACTCCATTGCAAAAGCCTCACATTTTACCTGTAGTAGTAATATGTATGGACTGATGCAGCTGCTCCAGGTTTACTTTTACTTGGAAACAGCTGATGAGTTGATTATATGTCTGCTGACTTTAACATCAGCCTACAGTACATAGCATAGATAAGAATAGTCTAGATACACCCTATGTAAGGTCCCACACTTATGTATCTCGTACATTACAGAATCATGAAGTTGCCACATACTGTAATAGGGTGGCTACAGTTTTTTTTAGTGGCAGTTACACTTACGCAATTCAATACTATAATCTTTGAAGAAAATTACAGCTAAGCTCAACAGCTAACTAGTCAATCTGGTTTCATAACCAAAGCTAGCAAAACAACAGTGTTTCTCCATTTATTAGAAGTGAACTGTATTAGCCAGATAGTATTAGCTTGTGAACTTCATGCCATACTATATCGCCTTCCTCATTTTAACTGGTCCAGCGCCAATGTCTTACTGACATGCTGTTTTCCATGCCATTGCATGATCCTGCCCATTATTGTCCATTAAATCGTTAGGTCACCTGAATGTTCTAAAATGTCCTCTTATTCGTAGTAAGATATGTTGGTCAGTGGAATTTACAGTAGTTTAAAAGAACAAGCAAACTTGCACTAGCTAGCTTTGATTGTTTGCATTGCAGCATGCTCCCTAACATACATGTATAAGCACACCACTTGGACAGAAGTGAGAAACTAGGAATATTGCACATATGGACGCCCATCCTAATTTGAATGGCAAAATGTTGTTTCTACAACATCTACAATATTGAACCATGATACCAAGAGCTTGACAGCTTGTAAAATTACCTATTTGGGTGTTTTAGTTTGTGTTTTTGTATGACCTGAAATCTTTTGAATGATGCTCAGAAAGAGTAAGTTTGCCAAAAACAATGGATTTTTCTAAATAAGTGTTCGGACATCTTAATCAAAGGCATTTTGATGTAAACTATCGATTTGGGACACCCAAAATAGTGAAGTTGTCCTTTAAGATAGCTTGGTGGGACAACCACAATGGTGCATCATTGCTTGTTTCCTCCCTTCTCAAAATGACCTAGGTGACGCAAACACAGGTGTTTTAGCGACATTCACTTGAGCTCCATTCAAAGCCAGTAAGTTAGAAACATCAGTGTTATTGGATGACTGTAATCACTAACTGACAGTGATTACTGTAATCACTGATCACAGGTAATCAGTGATCACAGGTGTGGAAACTCATTCACAACTGGGAATTACATAAAAATAAAAGTTTGCAACCACACCTGTCATTGTGACTTGTCATGGTAATTTTGCAAGCGCTTTCATTAAGATGCTTTTGTTTAAATTATCTTAAAACAGTGAGTGCTTACATTTCAGTACATGCCGCTCCATCAGGAATCAAACTTGCACCTCTGTCATTGTAAAACCCTTGTCCCAAACAGGAGTTCCAATATGAATTTGTTTTAAATGCATATTGACCTTTAAAATGTATATTGATTCAACTCAGTGCATTATACAGAATGTAGCAGTGTTGACAAAGCCTCATGGGTAATTAAATGCATTTTTGGCATAGGGCCAAACAAGCATACAGTGCATGCAATTAGACAGCACAATATGCTTGGGTCAGTCTTTCCCCTTCCACGGTTAGCGTCACTCAAACAATGATTGCCTTCAATCATGCTGAGGTTATTCTTCTTTGCCTTTTTAGTCTAAGAAATTGGACTATAAAGACAGTTGATGTTGGGTTCAGTGTGTTCAGGTTTCAGCACAGACTCATGTGGAAATGAACACACTGATTCTGTATGTTTTTTCTGTTGCTTTTACAAAATGGATGTTGGCTTCAAAATGTCAGGGACTGATGTTTGTCCACTGTGAGACAACATATTGAGGAAGTCAGCATAACTTCTTAAACTATAGACCGAATGCTACATCCTGTAACTCAAGAAATCTTTAATTCATGTTGATGTCTTTGCAAAGAAGGTTTAATGATTCTCCTATATTAGGTACTTGGTGCAGTAAATCTTAAGTAAAATCATTTGATACTTGTCTTATATAGGAAAGACTGAGGATGGTTTATAAAATTTGCGTGTTTCTTCACTAGTATATTTTTCTTCTAAAACTTAATTTCAATATTAGGAGAATTTTTATGTTAAAATGCCAAACACACATAGTATGGAGTTGGTTGTCACAGTGTTTAACATTTGCTTTTCAGAAAAAGTGTAACCAGTTTACTTAAGTTTTGAATACGTAAAGCCTATTTTTGATTAATTTATGTTTTTCCCGAACCGCAAAATTGGAGCCGGCCAAGAAGAGCGAATGTCTGTTACTGAGTGGGTGAGTGCCTGACTGACTGACTGAATACCTATTGTTATATAGCGTAGTGGTTAGAGACGTGGACTGCCAATTAGGTGAACAGCATTTGATCCTTGCCACGGACAAAACAAATTAGGCATTAGGATTCGTTCAACCTTTGTTGGCTACAAGCTTCAGTAGCTACATTATAGTAAGCCTAAAGTAAAACTGTTTACAGTTTAACTGCGATGGACGAACTGCACCAACAAGGAAGATGTTGCTCTCGATTTTGATTCACATAGCGTAGTGGTTGGCTGTTCAACTGTCATTGTTTTCTAAAGAAATGAACAGTGGATGTGATGGGAATAATTGTTTTAATTATAGGTATTGTGTAGCTAGACTAAAACTTCGCTAGGGACACGCTACAGTAGCTACATTATAGTAAGCCTAAAGTAAAACTAATTATGGTTATATTGCTCTCGGTTTCGATTGTTTTCGATTTACATAGGGTAGTTCAAGTAGCATAGTGGTTAGCTATTCAACTGTCATTGTTTTCTAAAGAAACTAACCAGCCATGGAGTGATTGGACTCATTGTTTCAATTATAGATACTGTATAGCTATTAGCTAGCCATCTACAGTAATCTCTTTCCAATTTAACGGATTGTAGCGACCCTGTTATACCTGTTGTTGGTTTGGATGTTAGCTAATGCAGGGCACTAGTTTCGAGAACCTTGGAGTTTTGACTAATTTGTTTGACAATGCAGAAGTAAACAAACACCACATCTCTACACACGAAGCACGTGCAACAACACTCCCTGTTTAAACAGCGTGGTGGTTAAAGACAGTCTGTCACATAAGAAACTGCGGATCGAAACCAGCCAGGGCAACAACATTAATCGCTTCCAATCACGGGCCGGCAGAACAAGGCTTGCCTGGTTCCTTTTCTTGTTCTATTGAAATTTGTATTTCCTTTGAAATCCGCACTTACATGTAACTCAAATTGTCATATCATTTCTTAACAAAACAAATATTAACCATCCAGAAATTTGGATGGAAATGAAATATGTTGATGAAAAATAACATGACTCAGCTCTGATAGAGATACAACGAGAGACCATGGGTACATGGCTATGGGTAAATAATTCATTTTATGATTGCGTTTAATTAATTTGGTTATTATTCATGTATAGAATATGGATGTATCTTTATTTTTCAGTGACCGGGCACCACATTATCATACACTGGCAGGAAATAATATTTAAGAATTCCTTTGGCTGGATAGCTGGGATCTTAGAATTTTACCCTTTGGTAGTGGTAGATTATTGTTTTGACAAAATGGAGAGGATCGGCCCGGTGAGACTAAAAATGATTTTCTACAACCGGGAAAGTCGGGACATTGTTTAGGGTAAAATATCCCCTACATAATGACATGCTTTTATTGAGAATGGGAGATATGAACATACACTATACCGAATAATTCTAAAATGTTTGCCTTATTGCACATTTAGTATTGCTCATCTACACATTCCACTGGTAATATACATATACTTAATACTTGTAAATACTTGTACATATTCTGGCCTCCTCTATTTGCCTCATTGCACATTTAGTATTGCCATTTGTACTGCATTTGCCTTCATTGCACATCTACACATTCCACTGGTAATATACATATACTTAATACTAATAAATACTTGTAAATTTTCTTCCCTCCTCTGTTTGCACTTCTGGTTAGATGCTAACTGCATTTCGTTGTACTGTCTTGTACTGTCCTCCCATCAAATTTAATATGTTATCGAGGGTAGAATGCACAGTGTCATAGCATTTCTACAGCACACAATCGTAACATCAGTTTTTACTTTTTAGAATGGAACACCAGCTTATTGTAACCTTGAGAAGAAGAATTATATTTTCTTTTAATCCCAGGTATGGTGTGTAGGATTAAGAGGGTGATCGGTTCAGAGGCAGCCAGGTGGATGGGTGTTTGGGTATGTTCGGCCAACTGCCAGGCATTTGGGAGGGTAACCAGATGGTGTGAGTTCCCCATAAGCCTTATGTGCCCAATATTTGCATATGTGTTCCCACTTGGAAAGGCTGTTGAAAAACAGCTCATTCCATGAATGGCAGCAACACTTTCCTTCAAAAAATATTTAGATTTCTCTTTTCTTATGTTTGGCTTTACTGTCATTGTCAATTTAAAAGGACCCATGAGCACCAACCATGTTCATACTGTAGGAGCATGCAAATTGTGTGTCAAATGAAAGTCAGAGAAGAGACTGTTGTATTACTGGTACTATTAAATTCAATGCTATTGGTTTGAAATTCATAAATCAACTTATATAGATACAAGGCAGGTGACTGGTTAGCTATGGGGAAGAAAAAGTGTATCCTTCAAAATGTGTATAAAAGTGTCTATTTGCCTGCACTCCTTCAAAGCTTACCAGCTGATCACAAATGGTCGAGTTCAAGTCAAGTGACAGGACCAGAACTCAAGAACTGCAATACTGATTTTCTGTACAGGCCTGAGGGAGACGCTTGGTTAGATCAGTGTTAGATCAGGGCCACCCCTGCCCCTATACACATGCCTCCTATTGGGACCTCGTCTGGGGAGGTATTTGAGGGCTCTCATGTAGCAGCTCGGGGTGAAGGCAAAACATAAAAGAGGTGAACAAAGATGTGTAACCAGGCAAGGCTGGAAGATGGAGGTTTAGGAAGATGGCCAGAAGATGGAGGGTGCAGAGACCGCCAAAATGACATCCGCGAGCATCCATTCTTCCCAAACCCCCACCAGGAGGCCGCCACCCCATAAAAGGGGTCTATCTATTGATTTCTCCCTCACCTCCTCCCCTTGCACATTTTTTTTAATATAAAATGCCCACCAGGGACTTGAACATATCCTTGTCTCTTCCCGTTACACACGTTAAAGGGATAGTTCACCGATTTTTACATCTGGCCAATGTTTCACTCTTTTTGTGCTTGTTGATTTTTCCAAACCAATTCAACACTTGATGTTATCAATTCAATTGTCATTCAGTATGATCTAAATATAAATGGCAGCAATTATTGAGTCAGTCAACATGGTATTCTGTTGTATAATGACTTGCTTTGGAGGGTTTGGAAGAATTGTATACAGTGGATATAGAAAGTCTACACACCCCTGTTAAAATGCCAGGTTTTTGTGATGTAAAAGAATGAGACAAAGATAAATCATGTCAGAACTTTTTCCACTTTTAATGTGACCTATAATGTGAACAATTCAATTGAAAAACAAACTGAAATCTTCGAGGGGGAAAAATGAAAAATAAAAACCTTACAATAACCTGGTTGCATAAGTGTGCACA
>JACXGI010004969.1:0-24300 GCA_016801175.1 Esox masquinongy
CAATATTTGCCCACTCTTCTTTGCAAAAGCGCTCCAAATCTGTCAGATTGTGAGGACATCTCCTGTGCACAGCCCTCTTCAGATCACCCCACAGATGTTCAATTGGATTCAGGTCTGGGCTCTGGCTGGGCCATTCCAAAACGTTAATCTTCTTCTGGTGAAGCCATGCTTTTGTGGATTTGGATGTGTGCTTTGGGTCCTTGTCGTGCTGAAAGGTGAACTTCCTCTTCATCTTCAGCTTTCTAACGGACACCTGAAGGTTTTGTGCCAAAATTGCCTGGTATTTGGAACTGTTAAATAATTCCCTCCACCCTGACTAAGGCCCCGGTTCCAGCTGAAGAAAAAGAGCCCTAAAGCATGATGCTGCCACCACCATGCTTCACTGTGGGTATGGTGTTCTTTGGGTGATGTGCAGTGTTGTTTTTGCGCCAAACATACCTTTTGGAATTATGGCCAGAAAGTTCAACCTTGGTTTCATCAGACCATAACACATTTTCCCACGTGCTTTTGGGGGACTTGATTTTGCAAACTTCAGCCGGACTTGGATGTTTTTCTTTGTAAGAAAAGGCTTCCGTCTTGCCACCCTACCCCATAGCCCATTCATATGAAGAATACGGGAGCTTGTTGTCACATGTAGCACACAGCCAGTACTTGCCAGAAATTCCTGCAGTTCCTTTAATGTTGCTGTAGGCCTCTTGGAAGCCTCCCTGACCAGTTTTCTTCTCGTCTTTTCATCAATTTTGGAGGGACATCCAGTTCTTGGTAATGTCTCTGCTGTGCCATATTTCTTCCACTTGATGATGACTGTCTTCACTGTGTTCCATGGTATATCTAATGCTTTGGAAATTCTTTTGTACCCTTCTCCTGACTGATATCTTTCAACAATGAGATCCCTCTGATGCTTTGGAAGCTCTCTGCAGACCATGGCTTTTGCTCTGAGATGCAACTAAAAAAATGTCAGGAAAATCCTACTAGAACAGCTGAACTTTATTTGTGATTAATCAGAGTCACTTTAAATGATGGCAGGTGGGTAATGACTTCTATTTAACATGAGTTTGAATGTGATTGGTTAATTCTGAACACAGCCACATCCCCAGTTATAAGAGGGTGTGTACACTTATGCAATCAGGTTATTGTGAGTTTTTTATTTTTTATTTTTCCCCCTTGAAGATTTCAGTTTGTTTTTCAATTGAATTGTTCACATTATAGGTCACATTAAAAGTGGAAACATTTCTGACATGATTTATCTTTGTCTCATTCTTTTACATCACAAAAACCTGGCATTTTAACAGGGGTGTGTAAGACTTTTAATATCCACTGTAGGTAGATCTTTATTTCAATGCCTACATCCAGAGGAGTTGTTCTGATAAGTTTTACAGTAAAAAAATACGAATTTATTTTCACAAATAAATTTATTGTTCAGTCATCCACCATAGTGGTCTCTGTGGTCTACCAGTTCATTAGCTTTTTCCAAGATTATCAATGGGATCTTGCTTCTTACAAATATACCAAATTGTTTTTGACAGACCAAACGTTTTGCCCATGTATGTGATCTGATGTTTTAATCCTTAATACAATTGATGCAACTGTGCTTTAGTCTTATTAGGGGGCTAAGCAACGAAGTTGCTGGAACCCTATTGTATTGTTAGTTTTATTGAATCTTTATTTCCTTTACATTCATTTGGAGAGCAGCAGAGGAAACTGATGCATAAAAAGCACAGATTGAAGCATACAAATTCACGAGAATGCAGGAAATGAATTGTCTGACACTCAAAATCTCATGGGGGAGGACCCCCAGAGCCCCCACTTGATTTCTGCCCCCCAGGCATGGAGCTGCTGTTAAGGTGTCCCTTACTTCTTCACATTGAAGGGGGCAACCCTAGCTAGTATAGACTTTGTTGAGCTCAAACAAAATTGCCAGCAAGTTGTATTAGCTGCTGGTAAACCAACGCAAATCTGTCTGCGAGGATTTCATGGTAACCGGCTTTGTTTACAAAACTGTAGCTCATGTTAGCTAGTATAGACTACTAGCTCAAAGACAAATGCCAACAAGTTATATTAGCTGCTGGTAAACCGACACAAATATGTCTGTGAGGAGGCTTTATCCAGCAACTGGCTTTGTTTATAAAACTGTAGCTCAGGTTAGGAGTGGGATTTATTGCTACCCAATGCCATTGAGAAACTTGATGGGTCCGTGGATGGGGCTGAATCAGCTCCATCGTGTGCAATGTCAGTAAATGTCCCTGACTGTTAACATTCCGGAATGATGGCCTGTCTTTAAGACAGTTAGCTAGATTTCATTTTATTAACACAATAGGGGACTGCACATTCTCGAAACATTTTGATAAATGTCCGTAAATTGTGCTTGCTGCTATCTAGTAAACTCCAATGAGGTCAGCACCGTAGTTCAGCTGTTCTGGAACAGCACACTGTTAGCTTGAGTGCGGATGTTTACAGATGTTGTAACAAAAAAAATAGTTCAGTTTCACGCAGAACATAACCATTTATACAATGCTCGTTTTGGCACAATTTTTTCAGGAGAACATACAGAGACTTATATCAATACAGCGTGGCCTTCCCATTTTGGAAAACTGAATGTATCATATATTTTCGAACACTACATCGGTTGCCCCATTCAGTTCCATTTTAGCCCAGAGGTTGTAGGAAAAATCTGAAAAACTCTAAACTGAAATAATTTACGAAAAATAATGCCCCTATGAACGAGGATCATGCTAGATAATCTGTAAATAGGTCCCAGGTTAAAAACACTGTCTGTGTGGGACGCGCCATGGCTTCTTCTGTGGTGGGTCACAGGTCCCTCTCCTCTCTGAGGAAATCCGATCGGACTCCGCTACTGAACGCTCCCCTTTCTCAGACCGGGTTCTTCGGGGAAGCTGTCCATGCTGCCATCGAGTCCTTGAGGAAGATTGATGTGGACAAGAAGGTGCTATCACGCCTATCTAAGCCCTCTAGGGGGCTCCGCTCCACTCATATAACCGGAGTTACATTCCCAGTAACTAAAGTTCTCTCCTAATGAAAAACAGTAATATCTGATAAATTTGTAGAATTGTCGAGGATTTTGTTTTTATTATGTTTTTATTATAATAAATTTGTTGAATGGTCAAGGAAATCGATTATTTTTCTTTTGTAAGTTTATTCAAGTTCAACCAAGGCTCTAATCAATTCATCCATTGATGTCATTCATTCAGTCAAGGGGGATTTAGCGCCAGGGTACAGATCAGATGTAGCTTTCAAAATGGCAGTTTTTTTAATTACAAACTCAAACGTCAATTGGCATAGGCATTTGGCATTTCTAGTGTTAAACACTTTTTTTTTTACTTTGGTTTCTTAAGGTGAGAGATTAGAATGGGGAATGATCTTCCAGTTTTATTTCCCACAGTATTCTTAAAACAACACTTGCCAAGGCACATTCCATCCTACTAAGCGTAGATTAAACACATGGGGGATACATTAGACTACAGGACTAAAGTGAAAGAAATTAATTTACCTTAAACATATCCATGTTATTTATTTTCACCTTATCATGCAAAGCGATTGATATTGGTTAAATATACAGCTCCGGAAAAAATTAAGAGACCACTGAAAAACTTTTTCTTTCCTTTCCAAAAAAGTCAAAAAAGGTTTTGAGCGAGGAACAGAACGGTTAAAATTAAGAGACCACTGCAAATTGAACACTTCCGTTCCTCAATCAAAACTTTCCTTTTCAACTTTTTTGGAAAGGAAAGAAAAAGGTGCAGTGCTCTCTTAATTTTTTCCGGAGCTGTAAATTGTAGGCAGAAATATTCTTTTGATTTGTATTTTGCTAACTGCAACTTGTGTTTACAATTTATGTTAGTTAAATGTTTTTAGGTCAGAGCCAATGGAATATAGAATAATTTGTCTTTGCTAAGTAGCCTAAGTTTGAACGTTATAATAGAACCTTTTACATTATAACATCATACTAAATGGGAAATTATTGGTTGTAAAATCAGGGCAATAAGATGTGTATAATGACCTGTCTGGCTGGAAAATTCCATTATCGTGCGTCCCTACATCAAACTAACTGCAGTAACTACTGCTACCATTGTAAATTAGTGAATCTGAATAGAATGTTATAGCTTATAAAATCAATAGCATTGACTACTGGAGAGTAGACATATGTACACATCTACATATTAGGCTAATGCTACCAACAAGAAGATAATAAATATTTTATTTTGGACAACCTAATAATATTGGCCTATACATATTTACTTACTAAATATATACCTGTATTAGGCTACTGAACAATTCCCTAATGTATACTACAAGCAAATATTAAACATGGGATGGGACAAGGTTTGACTAGATTAGATTCGACTATATTGTCATTGAACAGTACAAGTACAGTCCAACAAAATGCAGCTAGCATCTAACCAGAGGAGCAAATAGAAGAGGGCAGAACATGTACAAGTATTTACAAGTGTTAAATATAGTGTATGTTACAAGTTTGGTTGTAGATGTGCAATGAAGGCAAATGCAAGTACAAATGGCAATTCTAAATGTGCAATGAAAGTAGCATGTGCTGCTGAAATGCAGGGATAGCAGCAGTGAGGTTCTCGAGGTAGACATGTACATGTAGGAACTGAAAAAAGTCCTTATCACACTTTGTAAAGCATTGTCAGAGTCCAGCAGTACAAGGAGAGTAGTGCAACTAGGTCCCTGAGAGGCAATACTAGGTGTTGGGCGGTTAGGTATGGTTAGTGTTGGGTACAGTGTTCAGCAGGCTTACGGAAGAAACTGTTCCTGAGGCTGTTGGTGCAGGAACAAAGAGACCTGTACCACCTGCCTGATGGTATGACGGCAAAGAGTTTGTGGCATGGATGTGAAGGGTCCCTTCACATCAAGTTAGTCAGAATGTTCTCGATTGTGCAGCGGTTAAAGTTCACAAGGATCTTGGAAGACAGGTGGGCCTTCTTCAGCCTCCTCAAAAAGTACAGGCATTGCTGCACTTTTTTACCAGGGTTGAGGTGTAGAGGGTCCAGGAAAGGTCCAGGAGTTGTGGACACCCAGGAATTTGAAGCTGGGCACACGCTCCACCTCAGTGCCATCGATGAGAACTGGGGTGTGACTGCAGCCTTTCTGTAAACCACAATGAGCTCCTTGGTTTTCTTTGCATTGAGGGCTAGATTGTTGTCAGCGCACCATTCCACCAGGCACTTGACCTCCTCCCTGTAGGGTGACTCATCATTGTCACTGATCAGACCTACCACCGGTGGTGTCGTCTGCAAACTTGACGATGGTGTTGGAACTGTGTACAAGAACGCAGTTGTAGGTGAAGGGGAAGTACAGGAGGGGGCTCAGCACGCACCCTTGTGGAACACCAGTGTTCAGGATAAGGGTGGAGGAGGTGAAGTTGTCTATCCTGACAGACTGGGGTCTATTAGTTAGGAAGTCCAAAGTCCAGCTGCAGAGAGAGGGGCTGATCCGTAGGTTATGGAGTTTGTTGACCAGCCTAGAGGGAATGACCACATTCAATGCTGAGCTAAAGTCTATGAACAGCATTCTGGATGCGCGCAAATGTATCTGAAACATACTTCTCCATCTGCATACAGCTTTTATATTAAATATCCAGTTAAAATTAAGTTCAATAATCCGATTTTTAACAAAACAATATAATGAATGTATGTTACTAATTGTTGATTCTAAAGCCTACATCTAGAAGAGGTTCATAGAAAGATGGCGTGGTCCTACTCTGAAAGGAAGGAAATTACTGAAAGGAAGGAGTGATACGAGTTGATATCCCACAGACTGGCGGAAAGTTTGTGTCAAAAGTATGTGTGTAAAAGGCAATCAGTACGCATTTAATTTAAATTTGTATATGCAGAATTGACATCCACAAATGTTTTTCATGTATTTGTAAATTGTTTATGTTTGTGGGATTTGAATGTGTATTTTTTGTGTTTACAGATTGCAAATTTGCATACAGATTTTCAATCCGCTTATATAGATAGTTATAGTTTTCGCATGGATTGTCAGTGTTCACACGGATTGTCACTCCTCATACGAAAAAATCTACGCAGGGATTGTCCATCTGTTCACACAAATAATATTGAGACAAATCTAACGCCATATTTTCTATTCAAACTCATTTAATCTGTTTTCATGAAAAACAGCAACATTTCTAAGTGACCCCAAACTTTTGAAAGGTGTTGTATATATAATTTGTGCCAATATATTGAAAATAAAGAGCGCTGTAAAAGTGCTTTTGGCAACAACCCTAACTTTGAGTCTTCTTTTAAGTATGCCTTTACCAGCTTTGCACAGCCGGGTTCTGGGCAGTTTCTCCCATTCTGGCAGTTGTCAAATTTTTCCCTGTAGATCCTCTCAAACTGTGTCATTCCAGTAATGTTTTGGTTGTGTCATTCGGGTTGTTGAAAAATGCATTTTCACCCCCTTCTGAGATCCTGTGCAATTTCTTTCAGGATTTCTTCAAGGACTTTTCTCTATTTGCTTCATTCATCTTTCTCTCACTCCTGACTAGCCTCCCAGGCCCTTCCACTTAGAGGCATCCCCATAGTCTATCCACCATGCTTCACCGTTGGGATGGTATTAGCCAGATGATGGGAGGTACAGTACCTTGTTTTCGCCAGATGTAGCGCTTGGCATTCAGGCCAATAAATTCAGTTTTAGTCTCATCAGACCAGAGAGTGTTTTTCTTCATGTTCTCAGAGTGCCTCAGATGGCATATCATGCCTTTTCCTCAGGAGTTGCTTCTGTATAGCCACTCTAACTTGAAGGCCTTGACAAAATTCATGGCTTGCTTTTTGCTTTTACATGCCCTGTGAATTGTGGGACCTTTTACAGACATGTGTCTGCCTTTCTAAATCATGTCTAATCAAATTAATTGGGACTACAATTGAGTTCTAGAAACATCTCAAGGATACTCCAACATCACAGGATCTGAGCTCAATTTGGCGTGTCATGGCAAAGGCTCTGAATACTTACGTAAACTTGATATATCAGTTTTTATTTTTCAATAAATTGGCACAAATTACCAAAAATGTGTCA
This sequence comes from Esox masquinongy, assembly GCA_016801175.1. Lineage (NCBI taxonomy): Eukaryota > Metazoa > Chordata > Actinopteri > Esociformes > Esocidae > Esox > Esox masquinongy. The sequence goes on from JACXGI010004969.1 coordinate 7,051, forward strand.
TTGCCTTGTCATTATGGGGTATTGCGTGTAAATTAATGGCAAAAAATATAATGTAATTATTTATGAATTAAGTCTATAACACAACACAATGTGGAGAAAGAGGTCTGAATATTTTCCAAAGGCATATATACATATGTATACATATATACATATACAAACATTACTGGCCAAAAGTTTGGACACACCTACTCATTCAAAGGTATTTTTAAATGAGTAGGTGAGAGTGCAAAGCTGTCAGGCCAAGATATTGGAAAGCTGTCATCAAGGCAAAGGGTGGCTACTTTGAAGAATCTACAATATGAAATTTATTTTTATCTGTTTGTCTTCATTATTATTCTACAATGTGGAAAATAGTAAAACTAAAGAAATTCCCTTGAATAAGTAGGTGTGTCCAAACCTTTGACTGGTATTGTATAAATACAGACGGGTGACAAATTAAAGGAAAAACCAACATAGTGTTTTAGTAACGGGTAGAGCCACCACAAGCTGCTTTGGGCCGCCTAACACGTTGGTCCAAAATCTCCCATAGATGTTCACTTGGGTTGAGATCTGGCGATTGCTAAGGCCATAGCATATTATTCACATCATGTTCATATACATCAAACCATTCATTGACCCCTCGTGCCCTGAGGGTTGGGGCATTGTCATCCTGGGGGACAGAGGGACCACTCCCATCAGGATAGAAATGTTTCACTATAGGATAAAGGTGATCCTTCAAAAATTATTTGCAGTGACCCTTCCCTCTAAGGGTCTAATGGACCTAAATCATGCTAGGAAAATGCCCCCCAAAGCGTAACAAAGCCTCCGGTCCCCCTCACTGTAGGGATCAGTCATGCAGGCTTGTACCATTCCCTTGGTGTACGCTACACATGCACTCACCCATTTGTCAAGAATATGGTGAAGGATGGCTTATCGGACTTTATCTCCTATGGTGATGCCTATTATGTTTGCAAGGCTAAACTCTCAAATGTGCATTTGTCTTTGTAATGAAAGTTTGATGCACTGCAACCCTTCTATAATTGGCCAACTCCTGGGCACACTAATCTTTGTGTATCTACTGTTAGGGAGCCTCCGACTGCTAGGGGAGCGGCGGCCCCGAATACAATTTTGATTAGGGCCCCCGAAAGGCTACAGCCGGACCTGCTCTCAGGAATTACGGTGAAGGCTACAGTCTACCCGTCACAGGAAGCATCTGCCTTGGTTATTTTCCTTCACTCATTTAGGTTATTCCTTTAATGTGTCACTCATCTGTATACAGTGCTGCATGAAAGTTTGTGAACATAACAAGGATGGTCATTATTTTAGTATAAAATAAAATAAACTCATAAATTTGTAATAAAGCCTTTCCAAATACAGGTTATAAACAAAAATATCTGAAATATTTTCATTGTTTATTTAATATAAGTAGTTTACTTTACAAAAACTCAGATTTCATGTGGCAATAAACCTCTGTGAGGTTTGAGGGGTGTCTTACATGTACTGCCGGCTTCATGTTCTGCCACATCACCTGGATTGCATTAAGGTCAGGACTTAGCCGATCCAAAACACAAATCTTCTTTCTCCTGAGCCATTCTTTGGTAGATTTTCTTAAATGCTATGGGTGATTGTCTTGTTTTAAGACCTATTTGCAGACGAGCTTTAGCTTCTTGACTGATGGCCTGATGTTCTGTTGAACAGTCTTCTGGTATACTGTACCTCAAAATTCATGGTTCCATTATTGATGTGCAGTCAACTAGGTCCAGAATGGGGAAAGCAGACCCAGATCTTGGCTTTCCCACCACCATTCCCGATTGTTGGAATTAGGTTACTTTGGTCGTTGGCAGTTTTGGATTATCGCCAAACATCTGTCCAGAGAATGGACTTCCAGAAACCTTCAGGTTTGCAAAGTTAAGACAGCAGAGGATTCTTCATAGTAACCCACCCATGAATGCCATTTCGATTCAGTGTTCTTCTTATTGTTCAAGCATGCACAGTAACCTTGAGAAGCAGCAAAGTTCTACAAATGTACATATATTATGTTTGGGTTGGCATGTTCCTAATTTATAATTTTTCTTGAGGTTCTTGCCCACACACTTTCCTAAAGCTCCCCCCGTTCATTTGGTACCCAATTATTTACCCACATGATTCTACTTACCTACTTGATTTAACCAATGCAAGTTGGGGTTCACTTTGCACCTGCACTAGCTCTTCTTTAGTTTTTCTACTACATGCACACTTTCTTCTAAACAACATAGTGAATTGTCAACTAGTAATCGTTTATGTCAGATAAAAAGACTGGTTCTGATTAAATAAAGATTTCCTAGTCAACACTAAAAATATTTTATTGCACATGGGGTTCACAAACTTTCCAGCATTGTGTGTGTGTGTATATATATATATATTTATATATATTCATATATACATTATACTATATTTGCATACCTTGAGTAGTATGGTGTAGTTATAGACCAGTTTTTGAATCATATAAGACACCTTCATGAAGATAAAAAATTATATCGGACTTTTCCATTGGCATTAACCTGGTACCTTTGTGGTAACCATGCCTAGTGGTGCTAGATACTTTAAATAGGAAAGCCTCAAACAAAAAATAAATGTAGTCTTCCAATTTTTATTATAATCTAAATTTGTTAACTGTTGATAGTCATAATGCATGTTTAAAATAAACACTGATTAAATTAATCCATGCATGGACCAGAGTCTCAGAATTGTCCCCAATGGTCACAATCGCCAGGTCAAAACATTAGGACAACACCACAAATTAAGGGGGAGAAATTAAAAGGAACTATTGGTTATGGGGGGGAAGACATTTTGTAATTAGATTTAGATAGAAGTTCCAGATATGTAGGGAATTAGGGACATTAGTCTAGAAAATTCCTTTAGATAAGAGGAGGAATGGTGGGAATAAAATGGTAATCTGGGACTAAGGGTGCAAGGGAAGAGAAGGAGTAGCAAGGAAAACACCTCCAGTGGAATATCATTCCCCCAACAAGAAAACAAAAACTGTACCCCTTTTCAGCCCCTTGAAAAAGTGCATAGTCAGGGTTGAGGTCTGTTCCATTTCCAGTGTTCATATTCAGAACATACACTAAAACATACAAAAACATTGATCAGAAATGTGACCATTTTTTTCAGTAAGTATTTTTATTATATTTATTATTATCCATGTTGTCACATTAATTTCCTGAATTTGTTTAGTAAGGAAAAAGCCTCAACCATGAATTATTAATGTACACATGTTGCCAGAGGTAATGAGATAGAGCCTTGAGAGCTACTTTGGTTTAATCTACAAAATGTCTGCCTGAATTGCCTGCATGATTTACTAGAGTGGGTGGACACAGATTACGCCTAGTCCTAGACTAAAAAGTCAAGCTCAATGGAAATCTTTTAGTTCTGGGCTGGAGTTAATTTGTGTCCGCAAAACCAGCCCAATGTGTTTTTATAATTTTACACATTTAATGTGGGATAACCCTAACTCTATAAAAGAATTTGGTTGAGTGATTTGTCTCATTTCATGTACAGTGGATATATAAAGTCTACACACCCCTGTGAAAATGCCAGGTTTTTGTGATGTAAAAGAATGAGACAAAGACAAATCATGTCAGAGGTTTTTCCACTTTTAATGTGACCTATAATGTGAACAATTGAAAAACAAACTGAAATCTTCGAGGGGGAAAATGAAAAATAAAAACCTTACAATAACCTGGTTGCATAAGTGTGCACACCCTCTTATAACTGGGGATGTGGCTGTGTTCAGAATTAACCAATCACATTCAAACTCATGTTAAATAGAAGTCATTACACACCTGCCATCATTTAAAGTGACTCTGATTAATCACAAATAAAGTTCAGCTGTTCTAGTCGGATTTTCCTGACATTTTTTTAGTTGCATCTCAGAGCAAAAGCCATGGTCTGCAGAGAGCTTCCAAAGCTTTAGAGGGATCTCATTGTTGAAAGATATCAGTCAGGAGAAGGGTACAAAAGAATTTCCAAAGCATTAGATATACCATAGAACATAGTGAAGACAGTCATCATCAAGTAGAGGAAATATGGCACAACAGAGACATTACCAAGAACTGGACGTCCCTCCAAAATTGATGAAAAGACGAGAAGTAAACTAGTCAGGGAGGCTTCCAAGAGGCCTACAGCAACATTAAAGGAGCTGCAGGAATTTCTGGCAAGTACTGGCTGTGTGCTACATGTGACAACAAGCTCCCGTATTCTTCATATGAATGGGCTATGGGGTAGGGTGGCAAGACGGAAGCCTTTTCTTACAAAGAAAAACATCCAAGTCCGGCTGAAGTTTGCAAAAACATACATCAAGTCCCCCAAAAGCACGTGGGAAAATGTGTTATGTTCTGATGAAATTAAGGTTGAACTTTTTGGCCATAATTCCAAAAGGTATGTTTGGCGCAAAAACAACACTGCACATCACCCAAAGAACACCATACCCACAGTGAAGCATGGTGGTGGCAGCATCATGCTTTGGGGCTGTTTTTCTTCAGTTGGAACCGGGGCCTTAGTCAGGGGGCAGGGAATTCTGAACAGTTCCAAATACCAGGCAATTTTGGCACAAAACCTTCAGGCGTCCGTTAGAAAGCTGAAGACGAAGTTCACCTTTCAGCACAACAAGGACCCAAAGCACACATCCAAATCCACAAAAGTATGGCTTCACCAGAAGAAGATTAACGTTTTGGAATGGCCCAGCCAGAGCCTAGACCTGAATCCAATTGAACATCTGTGGGTGATCTGAAGAGGGCTGTGCACAGGAGATGTCCTCGCAGTCTGACAGATTTGGAGCGCTTTTGCAAAGAAGAAGTGGGCAAATATTGCCACGTCAAGATGTGCCATGCAAATAGACTCCTATCCAAAAAGACTGAGTGCTGTAATAAAATCAAAAGGTGCTTCAACAAAGTATTAGTTTAAGGGTGTGAACACTTATGCAACCAGGTTTTTGTGAGTTTTTTATTTTTCCCACTCAAAGATTTCAGTTTGTTTTTCAATTGAATTATTCATGTTATAGGTCACATTAAAGGTGGAAAAAGTTCTGACATGATTTATCTTTGTCTCATTCTTTTACATCACAAAAACCTGGCATTTTAACAGGGGTGTGTAAACTTTTTATATCCACTGTATGCACTTTGTCATGCAAGTTCACTCGCCTTGTCGCCTGTCCTCAATGAACTTTTAACATTTTCATGAGGGCCGCATAGAAAAATGTATGGAGGAGAATGTATGGAAGGGAACTAAATTAATTGAAAATGGCTTTAGTGTTGATTAAAGTGTTGACAACAAAGGCACAATGAGGTAAGTCATTTGCATGGAAGATGGTTAGTTAGCTAGGAAATGTACTCTTCCAATTATCTTGATAATCTAAATTTGTTAACTATTGATAGTCCTATTCCATGGTTTAAATAAGCATTGATTTAATTAATCCATGCATGGAGTCTCAGAATTGTCCACAATGGTCACATATAATTTTACACAATTTTACATATTTAATTTGGGCTAACCCTAACCCTATAAACAGAATTTGGTTGAGTGATTTGTCTCATTTCATGTATGCACATTTTCATGCAAATCCTCATTTGAGACCATTATAAATTATTCATATGTCATGCATTACGCTAGGATTGTACTGTGTAGATAGAGATGGGTAACTCAAATCCTTGGGGGCTTGATTGCGTCAAACATTTGTCCCTGCCTAAGCTAAGATACTTGCTTAATTAATTTAACTTAATCATGGTTTTCAGTCTAGGAAAAGTGTGACACCACCAAACCAGTTGTCCATCCTGGTGGGGGCAAATAAGCGACATAGTTAAATTAGGAAAATGTACAATCATCATAACAATAAAGCAATATACGGACACAGATTTTCCACTAAGTTAAATTTTCCAGGTCTACAAGTAACAATAGCAAGCCAATTACAGTCCAAAGAACACAACGTGGGGTGTCAGAAGGGTAATGGTCATGCATGAAAACCTTAGAAAACCAATAAAAACAGGACAAACTGTTGTCAATGGACGACCTCTAAATTCACTTTTAGTCAAATTTGCTACTGAGTTCAGCCTTTTAAGTGAACGTATGAAATTAATCAAAAAAAAGAAAATGTATGGAAAATGTATTTCAATCAATGTTTAGATGTTTCAAAATGAGATTTGATTCAAGTTGGTTTGATAATTGATGTGAAAAATTATTAAATGGTCGATAAAAATGTCGATATTTGAGATAACTGAGAATGGAATTTTATAGGTAAATGGATTTTAAATAATTGAACATACAGTCAGGTACAACTGATGCCCTAACCCGGTTTTTAATAACTTATTACAACTCACGTTGAGTATTGCTGCGCTGTGCTGACTAAACAAAGACTAAACAGATCTTTACAGTATCTCTGAAAGAAAGAATATGGGCCTTCAAATGGGTATAAGCTGAATATGTAATTGAGGTTGTAGCCATTTCAAGGCCCGTATTGTTTGCCCACTCTGGGCCCAGGTGGCAGGACAATATGTGCTAAGCTAGGAGTTGTGAGGTTACGCCAAGTTTGCCACAGTGCTGATGTCTGACACAGTCAATCCTTTAAAAACGGCCCAGGATGCTGGTACACCCCTAGTGGAGCGTGCACCATGACCGGCAACCCCTTAGGCTTTTTTGTCATATGCTATGGTGATGGCCTCTGTAACTTAGTGAGACAGTCACTGCTTAGACAGCACTCTCTATAAACTGATTTGTCAAAGCAGACCAAGAGCTGGTTGCGTAACCTGAACACCTGAGTTTGGTACATGGCACAATGGGTGTAACCTCTGTTGGTCTTCAGACATTTTGTAAAATCTGCTTATGGGTGCAAAATTGTTGTACAGGACAGTTGCATAGTAATGTGCGCAAATCAAATAAATATTTGGCCGTGCATCCAGAACCAGAGCCTTGTGCCAGATGCCCCTAAAAAACATCATGACAATTCCACAAGACACGCTGGGAGAGAAGCAAGCTGAAAATGAACATTCCTTCTCAAGAAGCTCTTTTAGGCACACCCCCCCATATGGAACCTTTGCTCACAAAATAGTAGCAATAAGCTTTAAAGACAACCATGTTGCAGATATATTGTACCATTCAGGGTCCAGGTCCATACAGCCAAATGCAGTGGCAGCACTTGCTTGCTTTCTCATTGTTTCTGCTTGCTTAACTGGGCACTCAGGTCTCCCATGTAGAACAGCAGACAACGCAGGCTTTCTCATAATGCACAGAAATCTGTCCCAAACAGTGGTTCGCCCCTTCTGGAAAGTAGATCTGCACCTGGGTTGCATTAGATATAAGTTTATTCACAAGTTGTGACCAAAAGTGTGAATTATTTTATGTTTGCAGGAAGCTTGCCACCGCCAACAGATGGAGGTAATGGGTTCCCCTTCACCTGTTGAAATACGCCACCCTGTCCTGTTGTCAGTCCTCACCAGCAGATGCTAGTTCAACAGTGTTAGTTGAATACACCTTCAGGTATTTCAGACAGGAAACTCCACGTCTTTGTTTACCCATTATTGGAGAAACAATACACATACGATGTCTTGGCGTTAGGTTCTGTGTCTTCGGAGTAACTCAGGGCCATCACATGATGGTGCATACAATACTACTAATAACATTGACACTGCAATATTATAATAACAATACAGATAATAGCCCTGCTTTACCAGCATTACCAGCGCACTAAAACCAAGCATTTAATCCCATATGTATCGCCAGTGAACCAGCAATGTCAACCAGCCATCTAGGTAAATGGGTATAATCTGAACTTGTGGAACTTGGTGTAATCGTACCAGTCTGTGCAGCGTCGGCATCTAAAGCGTACCGTTCCGACCAGCTTCGGCTCCGAAATCATACCGGTCCGACTGGCATCGGCCCCCTAATCGTACCAGTCCGACCTGCGACAGCCCGCTAATCGTATCAGTCCGACCAGCGTCGGCCCCCTAATCGTACCAGTCCGACTAGCGTTGGCCCACCTGCTTGTATTAGTCCGACCGGCTCCATAATCATAATGGTCTGACCGGCTTCAGCTCCATAATCGTACCGGTCCAACCTGCATCGACCCCCTAATCGTACCAGTCCAACCAGCGCGGGCCCCCTAATCGTACCAGTCCAACTAGCCTTGGCCCACCTGCTTCTATTAGTCCGACCGGCTCCATAATCATAATGGTCCGACCGGGATCGGCTCCATAATTATACCGGTCCGACCAGCATCAAACCCCTAATTGCACCAGTCCGACCGGCGTTGGCCCCCTAATTGCACCAGTCCGACCGGTCGGTGTTGGCCCCCTAATTGTACCAGTCCGACTGGCGTCAGCCCACTTACTTGTATCACTCCGACCGGTGTTAGCCCCCTAATTGTACCAGTCCGACTGGCGTCAGCCCCCTAATAGTACCAGTCCAACCAGCATTGGCCCTGTAAGCGTACCCTGCAAGCACCCTTATACCAAGCATGTATTCTCACTGAACCCTGCCACGTGCCTCGCTGACGCAATATGAACCGGCCATCCTGGGAAATGGGAATTTACAGCACATAGCCAACCGACCAACATAGAGTCCCAATCACACTGTACAAGCCTCCCCAGGCTAATCATTTAGTCTCATTTAGATTGGATTAGATTCAACTTTATTGTCATTGAACAGTACAAGTACAGTACAACGAAATGCAGTTAGCATCTAACTAGAAGTACAAATAGAGGAGGGCAGAAAATTTACAAGTATTTAGTATATGTATTAGGGGTGTCACAATATCAGATTTTCACTACACGGTTATCGTGGCCCTAAAGAATTCACGGTAACGATATTATTGCGGTATCTATAGAAAATTTAAAAGAAGAAAATGCTGTCAGTCAAAATCATGTTCAACTTTGTTTGATGTGCTTTTTTCTCTCTTTCGGCAAATGAATCACACTCAAAATAAGAATGTATGGCGGTGGAGAGTCTGTAACCGTAACTGTACAAATAAAAAAATAAAAGCATACAAAAAGAACAATTACACTTAATGGATAGTGAAAAGGCCACTGATAAACAAAAGATCCACAAGGCCTAACACCCAGAGGAGTTTTTGGAAAAATACAAAACATTTTCACCTAGTGAATAGGCTACGAAAAGGCCTTAATCCAAACACTAGTGTATAGGTCCAGACTCGTAGTTTAAGCAAATGCATCGTTTGGCTACGAATAAGCCATGGAAAAACCGAGAGGAGTTTTAGGAAGATTACAACGTCCTTTTTCCCATGTGAATGGGCTACTAAAACGGCACGTCTTTCCGGATCTGTCCCGGGGGTTCTAGTGGGGCTAACAAGTTGATTTCAACACCAGTGCATAGGTCCCGTCTCCTTTAAGCACATACACCGTTTGTCTACAGGTGACAAAAATAAGGTATCGATAAAACCGAGAGAGGTTTTTGGAAGATTACAACGTCCTTTTTCCCATGTGAATGGGCTACTAAAACGGCACGTCTTTCCGGATCTCTCCCGGGTGTTCTAGTGGGCTAACGAGTTGATTTCAACACCAGTGCATAGGTCCCGTCTCCTTTAAGCACATACACCGTTTGTCTATAGGTGACGAAAATAAGGTATCGACAAACCGAGAGGGGTTTTTGGAAAAATACGTCATTTTTTCCATGTGAATGGGCTACTAAAACGGCGCGTCATTGCAGATCTCTCCCAGGGTTTCTATTGGGGCTACTGAGTTGATTTCAACACCAGTGCATAGGTCCCGTCTCCTTCTTTAAGCACATACACCGTTTGTCTATAGGTGACAAAAATAAGGTATCGACAAACCGAGAGGAGTTTTTAGAAAAATACAACGTCCTTTTTTTCCATGTGAATTGGCTACTAAAACGGCGCGTCATTGCGGATCTCTCCTGGGGTTTCTAGTAGGTCTAACAAGTTGATTTCAACACCAGTGCATAGGTCCCGTCTCCTTTATGCACATACACCATTTGTCTATATGTGACATGAATAAGGTATCGAACAACCGAGAGGAGTTTTTGGAACAATAGAACTTCAGTTTTGCCTAGTGAATACAATATTATCATATGTGTATTATTAACATGATATCAATATTTCATTTTTTGAATATCACGGTTATCGTCAATACCGGTATATCGCGACACCCCTAATATGTATATTACCAGTGGAATGTGTTGATAAATGTACAATAAGGCAAATAGAGGAGGGCAGACATTTTACAAGTATTAGGTATAGTGTATGTTATAGGTGGGATAATAGTTGTTCGGGTACAAATGTCAATTTCAAAATGGCATTCAAGATGTGCAAACGAAGCAAATGAAGGAGTGATGTATTAAGGTACCCGTGCTCTCACTTGACACGTGTTTGCACTCAAGGAACTGTACATGGTACCTCAAATATGATTGGCAGAGTTATTGCTTAATCACGGCTTCTTTTTGTTACAATGCCGTTGATTGGCTCATTTAAAAGCCTGGGACCTATACAACGTGACCGAGCTTTCATTGGTCATTAGTGCAATATAGTGATGGGAATTTCAAGTCTTTTTATTGATCCGGCTCACTTGGACCAGAGATGGTTCATTTTGGCTCTCAAAACAGCTCTTCATTCAGTATATATTTTTTTAATCACCCTTTATTGCAAATATGATTATGCACATTTTTCTAATCAGCCCAAATTATCTAATGGCCATAATAACATGTGTTGGCCTTAGTAAAGCTGTGGAAAGTAACACTTATTTGTTAATTTATCTTTCACTGAAAATGATGCATTTTAATCCTAGCAGGTTCCATGCATTAAAAAAATTAGTGCAAAATCTTGTTAACAATGCAATAACTCTTCATTGTGTTGAAACATTTTTAATCCTGAAAAAACAGTAGAACAGATCACAATAGAACACAATAACAAAACATTGTAACCCACATTAACTTTTAATGTAAAATGGTTAAAGGAAAAAAATACTAAGTAATATTATTATTACCAGTTCAACATGGCATTTGTTCTAATCGTTAGCCAAATTTAAACATGTCTCAAGGTTCAACAGATGAGGAACTATTGTGTTAGACAGCGTTGTCCTGCTTGGAAGAACATGACAGAAGTTTCTGAATCCCTTGTCCTCAACAATGATGTGGTTGGATATCTCTGGCAACTATTTTAACCATTTCTTCATCTATCATCTTCTTCTTTGATGAGGTAATGGCCTTTGGCATGTACTGGCCTATGGATGTCTGGGTGGTAGGTTTGGGTTTTTTTGTCTGGTAACTGTATGCACTTGCAGCACTGATGTAGTTGCAGAGGTTGTAGCAGTGGTTCCTGACTCAGCTGTGATAGAGGCATCGCTAGCATCAGGTAACACACTAACAGCAACAGGACTGTTGGATGTTTTGTTTGCCTGTGGAGATTGTTAGTGGAGCCAGAACGAATTGAAAGTGTTGCTTTGCAAATACTGCATACTGCATTTTCAAATTTGAGATATTTTAGGAGTGTCACTCATGTTGGCATCCTAGCTACTGAGTCTTTTTGTGGGTGTCACACAGTTTTTTTATATAGGCTATATAAACAAAATTGATAATTGAACGCATTCACAGATAGTGTATATTACAAGATGGTAATACGAATTAACATTTTACAAAAGTGTTTTTAACATTTACAAAAGTTTTTGAGTTTTTTTAATATTATTAAAGTTTATATGTACATTGATGAATATCCTATCGAATTCCGTCATTGGCCAATTACAACATCAGTCAAGGGTTACGTCTTACTTAAAGGGTTCACGGTTCAGGCTATTCCTTATATTTTTGTTCAACATTTTTAATTAACAGTGGGCAACATTTTGTACAGCGAGTTTATTTTAATAATTGTGGTTTACTGCCTTTTGTAAATGTCTTCTTTTAACACAACTTGCCTCAAACATATATAAGAGCCAAATGAACGTCTCTATTTCGTTCGCGAATAAGCTCCTTTCATTCACCAAAAAGAGACATTCGTTCGCGAACGACCCATCACTGGAGAGCAGGGGGTTTCGAGAAGGCGCAGGTGAATTTTGAAATTCCATGCCACGATGTCTGTGCTCTCACAATGTTTATACTTTCGCGCGACTGCTCCTTCACTCACACGGCTTGTGTTTCTGCTCTCTCAACGTCACTTTCTGCTCTGTCTACTGAATTTTTTCTTCTCGAAGTGGCACCGGTGTGCGCGCGAGTTTGGTCCTCTGCATGCGCAGCTTGTGTTTCTGCTCTCTCGGCTCTATCTTGTGTGCACATGAGTTTTGAGACTGATGTGACGCCATAGTATGGTAAGTGATGCGTCACAGAGTTCGCAGGGTTCTCTGGGTCACAGAGTTCAGCAGGGTTACAGTAGATGGGAAGAAACTGTTCCTGAGCCTGCTGGTGTGGGACCGAAGAGACCAGTACAACCTGCAGGTGGGAAGAGGGCAAACAGTTTGTGGCATGGGTGTGAAGGGTCCCTGATGATCCCGCATGCCCTGCGCAAACACCGCTTCCGCTGGAGGTCTGCAATGGCAGGAAGCTGGGCACCAGTGATTTACCACTGCCCTCAGCCTCGCTGAGGCAGCCATTTGTGTAACTGGGAATAAACTGTCTTGATGGTGCCCGACCGAAGTCAGTCTGAGTACGAGCTCACAAACCAAGCCTTTATTCTCATCTAAACACCGCCTGGTAATCCCCGAAAACAGTTTAATCAACCAGCCGTTCTGGTAAATTTAAATACCATGCAATGCCCAACCGACTGATGTCGGTCCCCTAATAACATCAGACAAAGCGATTTCAGACCAAGCATGAGACACAGAAAAAACACCCAGCGCCTTGCCAAGCAAGATGAACCAGCTATCCTGGTAATTCATCATGCAGTTCAAATAAAATGCCCCCGCCAACCACCTGCAGCTATAGCAACGACATAAGCAAACATGAGTAGCATAACATTGGACATCACGGATAACCAGCTCCCAGCCATTGTAGACCTCCAGTGCATCACTAACCATACCCACCCTTTGTACTACTGGAGTCTGCCACTGCCTTACAAAGTCTGATAGGGAAGTTTTCAGTTGTCTACAGGAACGTGTCATTGCTGATATTCCTGTATTTCATTTGCACATGCTAACTTGCACCTTAAAATTGCCTTCATTGCACATTTAGAACTGCCACTGGACTTGCATTTTCAATTGGTACATACACGTCTAACTTCAGGAACCTCATTTCTGCTATCCCTGCATTTCAGTTGCACATTCTACCCTACTCCTTCAATTTGCCTTGACTGCAAATTCAGATTGCCATTGAGAGTTGCTACTTGTACCCTCATAACTACTTATCCCACTTGTACATTATACTTAATACTTGTAAATGTTCTGCCCTCCTCTATTTGCTTCCATTGCACATCTAGAATTGCCATATGTAATGCATTTGCATTAACTGCACATTTACAGTATACATACCACTTGTACATACATATATGTAATACTTCTAAGTTTTTTGCCCTCCTCTATTTGCACTTCTAGCTAGACGCAAACTGCATTTCGTTGTACTGTACTTGTACTTGTTCAATGAAAATAAAGTTGAATCTAATCTAATCTAATTGGACGACACAAAGGAAGTCATTACACGATCCTGTCCAGCATATTTCTTCAAGAAATCGTAAGCATGTAATCTAACAGTGTCCATAGCATAAGAAGACCAGCGACCCATGCTCCCAGATGCAGAAACAGTGCAAAACCAGAAGCGCCTGCAAGAAATCTATGTAGTCATCAAAGAGACATACCACAACATTGGCCGCGTTGGAGCCTTCTCATATACAATAATCCAACCAATCATTGCACCAGTGCAATCCTATGGATGCTGAAACACCAGGGTGTTAGGGACCCATGGATCCCACATCAACAAACTCAGGCCTGCAGCTGGAAAATCCGCAGACAACAACCCTGTGCATGAACAGCAATTTACCAATAATGCAAAATCACTAAAAGCACTCCAATTACACATGTATCCAGATGCAAATGCAAACGGCAGCGAGCATAAGTCAGCTAGTAACTAACAAATGTCAGTCATTACAACAACATCCAGCACCGAAACTATAATGCAGACATCCAAGCTCCTATACGAACAGCACGCACACAATTAAGTCCCGTCCAACGTACCTTCGCATTCATAGCACAAAACCCGCATTCAGACCTCAACACCTATCACCGCAGAACATAGAGTTAAGATTCCCACAATTACAAGCCACCAGCACCATCAAACTGATACATAATGTGGGAATGTTACAGGTAAATAGCGCACCTGTCCTTCTGAACCATTAATTGAAACATGCATCGATCCCTGAGTGCTGCCCCGTAGACAACAAGCCAACATAGCGACCATACTCGCAAGTTGGAGTGGCTCCCTTAGATGAGAAAGAGTAGCAAGACCGAGCAGTTCAGCAAAACCTAATAGACCGAAATGCGGATGCGGAAAAACACAGCAATCACATTTAGCTAGAGTGGGAACAGTTATAGTATTTTATTCCATAAGTCCCCTAAGAGAAGACACCCCCAATACAACAAAGAAATATCACAGTGTTAGACCTGCAGGAGTTCAAAATCACCTCAATCACAAAAAACAGTTGAAACAGCACAGGACCTTGAGCAGCCCTTGGCAGGCATCACCGAAGCATGCCATCCAGCTACCGAGCTACCGAGAACCAATGATCCACAGCAAGACATGTCAGGCCAATAGCCTGAGAAATCCTGCCAGCAAGACCCAGGACAGAATTAATGAAATAGCCAATATTCATACACAGACATCCACTCAGTCAAGGAATAAAACGCAGTACCCGCTACAATCCAAAGCCAAACACATGGGTGTAGAAGCCTTGCGTCTTTCCGCTGAAAATCTGCTGGGCGTCCACACAATACACTGCATGGAATCCAACTCGTTCGCCTTCAGTAGAAAGTTGAAAAATCCATCAGGAGAGAAAGGGATTGGAGCACAACCAAACGGGTGCACAAAGCCTCCAAATCCTGTGACCGGCCAATATCGAAATTAGGATTGGTCTGTCAAACGAAAACTTCAATTGAGCGATGCGATAACAACCCCGACCTCTGTAGCTTATCCGGATGTGAACGAGGACATAGACAAGAAAGGATAATCGCAAACAACTCCAGAGTTTAGCAACCACATGCAAGATGACCACAAAAATAGCACACAGAGAGAGTACCCTAACTGACTTAAATAGACCGCCATGTAAGATTAGGAATCTTCAAACTGTGGTAGGCGTGATTCCGACGTCAGCAGATGCATGGCTGAGGCAATGCCCACTCGGGTTCCCTGGCTGAACTAGTTGCGCTCATTCCCCTTATAGGGTGTTGTAACTAGAGACCACTTGACATGTTTCAGCCTCCTAAAAGAGGAAACCAGGTTTTGGTTCAAATGTCCTAGCAGTGTATAAAATCCATAACGCCAGGACCAGTGGATGAAAAAAAAGCACCATACCATATAATAGGTTATGGGGGATTATTTTGTAGAAATGCATGAACGCCAAACTCACCAATGGTGTGCATGGCAAAACTCCTCGATTGTCATGTGGTCCAAATTTAAATATCTGGAGTTCATAAATGGCATTGGTCCAATTGTATTGGATTTGGTGTTATGGTCAGATGACACAAAAGTACACTGCTCAAAAAAGCAGTGAGGTTCTCTGAAGGCATATCCTTGGAGGGTCGCACGGACCCAACCAACCTAGCAAACGGTACCCTGACTGCTGTTAGGTACCGGGATGAAATCCTCAGATCCATTGTCAGACCTCACGCTGGTGCAGTGGGCCCTGGGTTCTTCGTAGTGCAGGACAATACCCGGCCTATTGCGGCCAGAGTGTGTAGGCAGTTCCGAAAACATTGATGCTATTGACTGGCCCTCACATTCCCCACACCTGAATCCACTTGAGAACCTCTGGGACGTTATGTATTGGTGCATCCGACGCAGCCAAGTAGCGCCACAGACTGTCCAGGAGCTTACTGATGCACTGATCCAGGTCTGAGAGGAGATCCCCCAGGACACCATCCACTGTCTCTCAGCATGCCCAGACATTATCGGGAGGGCATACACAGGGATGTGGGGGCCATATACACTACCGAGTCACATTATGAGTTGCCGTGATGAAATTCACGCAAGTTGGAACAGCCTGTGATTTAAATTGCTTACTTAGATTTTCGCTTTGAGTTTGGTTTCCATTGACCGTTATTACGTAATTTTGTTCTCAATTAATTACACAATGTACAGTATAGATTTTGATCTTCCTGTTAATTTCCTTCATCAAGACCTGATGTGTGAATTAAGTGTTCCCTTAATTTTTTGAGCGGTGTACATTTGTTCACACACACCAGCTGAAACATATGCAGAAGAGTACCTCATACCTACTGTAGTTGTGGTGGATCTTTTATGTTACGATCTGTTTAGTCATTGTTTACAACCCTTTGTGAGCTGGTATGACCAAGTTGCAGATCTATTTTGTGCTCATCTACATCAATATTTTTTTACCTTAATGTATATAATTAAATAAATATGACCCTCGTATTGAATTTAAAAATGCTCATACAAATTCAAACAGCACAAAACCACTAAAATATTTCTCAGACCCATACTGTCATTAACAGCTCTGTGAATTTACCTACAGCTACAGTGGATATAAAAAGTCTACTAACCCCTGTTAAAATGCCAGGTTCTTGTGATGTAAAAGAATGAGACAAAGATAAATCATGTCAGAACCTTTTCCACCTTTAATGTGACCTATAATGTGAACAATTCAAGTGAAAAACAAACTGAAATCTTTGAGGGGGAAAAATAAAAAATAAAAAACTCACTATAACCTGGTTGCATAAGTGTGCACACCCTTAAACTAATACTTTGTTGAAGAACCTTTTGATTTTATTACAGCACTCAGTCTTTTAAGGGTAGGAGTCTTTTAGCATGGCACATCTTGACGTGGCAATATTTGCCCACTCTTCTTTGCAAAAGCACTCCAAATCTGTCAGATTGCGAGGACATCTCCTGTGCACAGCCCTCTTCAGATCACCCCACAGATGTTCAATTGGATTCTGGTCTGGGCTCTGGCTGGGCCATTCCAAAACATTAATCTTCTTCTGGTGAAGCCATGCTTTTGTGGATTTGGATGTGTGCTTTGGATCCTTGTCGTGCTGAAAGGTGAACTTCATCTTCAGCTTTCTAACAGACGCCTGAAGGTTTTGTGCCAAAATTGCCTGGTATTTGGAACTGTTCATT
>JACXGI010004969.1:24400-50154 GCA_016801175.1 Esox masquinongy
TGCTGCCACCACCATGCTTCACTGTGGGTATGGTGTTCTTTGGGTGATGTGCAGTGTTGTTTTTGCGCCAAACATACCTTTTGGAATTATGGCCAAAAAGTTCAACCTTGGTTTCATCAGACCATAACACATTTTCCCACGTGCTTTTGGGGGACTTGATGTTTGTTTTTGCAAACTTCAGCTGGGCTTGGATGTTTTTTCTTTGTAAGAAAAGGCTTCCGTCTCGCCACCCTACCCCATAGCCCATTCATATGAAGAATAAGGGAGATTGTTGTCACATGTAGCACACAGCCAGTACTTGCCAGAAATTCCTGCAGTTCCTTTAATGTTGCTGTAGGCCTCTTGGAAGCCTCCCTGACCAGTTTTCTTCTCGTCTTTTCATCAATTTTGGAGGGACGTCCAGTTCTTGGTAATGTCTCTGTTGTGCCATATTTTCTCCACTTGATGATGACTATCTTCACTGTGTTCCATGGTATATCTAATGTTTTGGAAATTCTTTTGTACCCTTCTCCTGACTGATATCTTTCAACAATGAGATCCCTCTGATGCTTTGGAAGCTCTCTGCGGACCATGGCTTTTGCTCTGAGATGCAACTAAGAAAATGTCAGGAAAATCCTACTTGAACAGCGGAACTTTATTTGTGATTAATCAGAGTCACTTTAAATGATGGCAGGTGTGTAATGACTTCTATTTAACATGAGTTTGAATGTGATTGGTTAATTCTGAACACAGCCACATCCCCAGTTATAAGAGGGTGTGCACACTTATGCAACCAGGTTATTGTTAAGGTTTTCATTTTTCCCCCTCAAAGATTTCAGCTTGTTTTTCAATTGAATTGTTCACATTATAGGTCACATTGAGAGAGGGAAAAGTTCTGATATGATTTATCTTTGTCTCATTCTTTTACATCACATTCGCATTTTAACAGGGGTGTGTATATTTTTTATATCCACTGTATGTCAGATACCACATCACTATTTTTCATAATCATAGCAAATGTCATATGTCCACTCCACTCAAGTAAAGTTATTAACTTTTTTTAGAAGTTACTTATTGGTAAATATGTTTGATAGATGTGTGGGTTTTATATATTCTCTCACTGTCCATTGACACCAGTTCTTTTTAATGTTATGGGGGTAACATTCATTCCATTCCCTAAGACAGAATATCTAGATATTCTGTCTTATATCTACCTTTTCTCCTCTTTCCCCCAGGTCGCCCTTCTCTCCCCTTAAGCCTGGCAACCCCTGCAAAATACAACTCTAGTTCAGTACTGCTGCTCTGGGGAGTGACCTGATCTAAGAACAGTCTAGATAGAACATTCAAGGAGGTTCAATTCTCTCTCTTACAATGTTACACCCTTAGAAAGTCGAGCAGATGAACAGAGGAAGAAGGTAGAGACAGGGTCAGTGAAACAGACACAGATAAAACATAACTGATTACGGTGGACATACATGTTCTGAGTGAGCAAGAGAGACTAGTAATGCTATTTTGACAACCTTATACATCCAGCAGAATGTATTCTCATACGGACCATACTTTCATAATGAAATGAAAAAATGAATCTTACGGAGCAAAAAATACCAGCATATTATATAGACATTTCATACAGTGACAGACAGAACTGTCTTACTCACATCAAGGCCAGGTGTTCCAGCCGCTCCCTGAAATTAAAAACAGAGTAATGTAAGAAGCTTTTTTGGATATATAACAATATAAAATTGAAATGTAAGTGTATTGAAACTATACCAGATCCTTTGTCATCCTATGAACCAAAAGCTTAGGATCAAGGTAGTTATGATATTGTAAGACTGATACTAAAATTGTGTTTGAATTTAGGATTTTCATGGGTGTTGGCTGGGGTTTGTTTGTAGGACTGTTCTCTGAACCCTTTGTCATGACAGCTAAAGGCCCAAAGCTTCAGGTGTGGGATTCTCTACATTATATTAAGGGAAAGGTTCTCTATTTTTGATCCTGGGGCATTTTCTCAGATTATCTAGTCTAATCCTGGACTGTGGAGACATTATTTTTTGGAATTAATACAGTTTTGAGACTTTACGATTTTTTAAAAGGAAGCCTTTCACTACAATGAAAGTGAACGGGGCAATGGATATAGCATGCGAAAATATATGATAAATTGGGTTTTTCAAAATGGGAAGGCAGCTGTGTATTGATATAGGTCTCCGTATGTTCTCCTGAAAAAATTGTGCCAAAATAAACATTGGTGACCATTTGCGAGGGTGAGTGGTCGACATAACCGATCAAGCAACGGCAGTCAATTGCATTTGTTTTTGTTGAATACCAGCAGTAACTTTTTTTTTGAAGAGGAGCATAGGAAATTACAAAAACATCCAGCTCTCAGAGAGCAGCAGAATGTGTCCTCAGCTAAGCATTGCCTGTTAGCTAACAGGACAGACATCTAGCTAACTAATTTGTAGCTATATTTACCTTGAATAAACAGCGGCAGAGAAAATATTTTATGACAGGGTGTGCAGGATTTCCTATTTTGTGGGCATGTTAGTAAAGATGCATAGTCAGACCAATAAATTATGAATTCAGCAACAACAGGTCATTTTTAATTTATTATCTATTTACCCAGCTAATATGTTACGTAACCACGACCAGCCATGACGTAATGCATTGGTAATGTCATGAAATTACCTTCTCACAACTTTGTGGCAACGTTATTTGAAGGTAATTGCATGACCACATAATTGGTAATCTTCCTTACCTCCTCAGCACGTCGCAGGAACGTAATTAGACGATGTACTGACAAGGTAACTACTTACGTACCAGTTTGGTAAAGATCCTACTTAACTACAATGTTATCTGAAGGTAATTGCATGACCACATCATTGGTAATCTTCCTTACCTCACGTAAGTGGAGGAAAACTAAACTTCAAATCCACTATGACATCTATAAACATAGCCTTGTTAGCTTCAACTATGAGTTACGCAGGGCTAGACAGCGACATTTATCGGGAATGATCAACAAGAATATCAACAATAACCACACTCTATTTGCCATGGTCGACAAGCTTCCAAACCTCCTAAAGCATGACAGCATCAGAACACATGTCCACTGTGAAATGTAATGAATTTGTATGTTTCTTTAAAATATTAGATGGACCATCAGAACTACACAGTCTAAAAATTACACTGTACCGTCACTACGACCACCAAGACATAACTTGGTTATTATGTCGCAATTTAATACAATTGATCAAAAATCCCTAGAAAAAACAGTTTGACATCTTAAAGCTTCCACAAGTTGTCTCGACACACTGCCATCAGACTTTTTTAAAACAATTTTTGACTCCATAACAATGGACCTACAGCAAATAGTTAATAGCTCTCTGCAATCAGGCATTTTCCCAACATCTCTAAAAACAGCTGCCATTAAGCCCCTATTAAAAAAGAGAACACTGGATGCATCTATATTGAATAACTATAGACCTGTATCAAATCTCCCTTTTATAGCCAAAATCATTGAGAAGGTCGTCTTCAATCAACTCAGCAATTTTGTGAACTCAAGCGGTCCCTTAGACAAATTTCAGTCAGGCATCCGACCTCACCACAGTACTGAAACGGCCCTGATAAAAGTTTTAAATGATATATGGCTAAATACTGATTCAGATAAAATAACAGTTCTGGTTCTATTAGATCTCAGTGCAGCTTTTGACACTGTAGATCATAGTACACTTCTAGATAGGCTGGAAAATTGGGTAGGACTCTCCGGGACAGTCCTTAATTGTTTCAGATCTTATCTAGATGGCCGGAGTTACTTTGTCACCATTGGTAATCATGAATCTGATAGGGTGGCTATGACATGCGGAGTTCCCCAGGGAACAGTTCTCTGACCGCTTCTGTTCATTCTCTATATGCTACCTCTGGGCCAAATTCTACAGAAAAACAACATTAACTACCATAGCTATGCTGATGATACTCAAATATATATGGCTGTCGAACCGTATGACAACAGCTCAATAGACTCACTGTGTCACTGTATAGAGCACATAAATACCTGGATGAACCAAAATTGTCTACAATTAAACCACGATAAAACAGAGATTATAGTGTTTGGCAACAAAAATAAAAGAACTAGTATTAGTAAAGAGCTGGATTCTTGGGCCCTAAAAACCTCGGACCAAGTGCGTAATCTTTGTTTTCTGATAGACTCAGACCTCATATTTAACAGTCATATGAAAACGGTCACCAAAATATCATTCTATCATCTTAAAAATATAGCCAGATTCAAGGGCTTGGTGTCCCAAAAAGACCAAGAGAAGCTCATCCATGCTTTTATCTCTAGTAGGGTTGACTAGTGTAATGGCCTCTTAACTGGACTTCCCAAAAAGACTGTAAAACAGCTGCAGCTCATTCAGAAAGCTGCAGCTAGAATGTTAACCAGGACCAAGAGAACAGAGCACATCACTCCGGTTCTTAAATCTTTGCACTGGCTTCCAGTCAGTTACAGAATATATTTTCTTTTAGTTTATAAATCACTGAATGGTTTAGGCCCGAATACATTTCTGATATGTTTGAAGAATATAAACCGAGCAGGGCTCTTAGATCCATGAACACAGGTAAGCTAGTAGAGCCCAGAGTCCAAACTATACATGGTCAAGCTGCATTTAGCAGTTATGCTGCATAAAACTGGAATAAACTACCAGAAGATCTTATATGTGCACCAAACATATCAATTTTTAAATCCACGTTATTAAAAACACTTCTCTTTTCACGCATCTATGACTGAGCGCTTAAACTTAACCACACTGCTTAGCCTAACAGCTTTTATAGCTTTCTCATGGAATCTATTACCGACTCTACCAGTTATGTTTTTATTTTGTTGTTTATTCTATTTTCTTATTCAATGTTTAATTATTATGATGTTTTATTGTTGTTTATTGTTTTTATTCTAGTATTTGTTTCTATTGTATTGTAGTTTTATATTTCTCTTTTTCTTTGTAAAGCACATTGAATTGCTTCTTTGTATGAATTGTGTAATATAAAAAACTTGCTTGCTTGCTAATCAGGGCACACTTACCGGAAGTCCATAGGGTCCCCTTGGCCCGGGTTCACCTGCAGCTCCTCTTTCCCCCTGACACAGCACAAATAGACATCACATTTTAACAACACACATTTACCAAAAGTCTATCAAAGATAGTGTGGAAGTGAGTATACAAAAATGTTTGCTAATACAAAAATATTTCACACGCTTACTCTGTCCCCATTTAACCCGGCTGGACCGGAGGGACCCATAGGGCCATCCATACCCTGTTGAGATATCCAGACAAGTGTAAGCAAGACCCTCAGTAAAACCACCATTTGGAAAATAAAGTCCAATTTCACATTCCAAATTAGCATTTCACAAAATGCAAATTTGTATGGCATTTTATTCACGTATATTTGTGCTTATAAGTTTGCACACCCTGGTAGAAACTGTGAAATTTTGGCATAGATTTTGAAAATATGATTTTGAAAAAAATATATTTTATTTAAGGATAGTGATCATATGAAGCCATTTATTATCACATAGTTCTTTGGCTCCTTTTTAAAATCATAATGATAACAGAAGTCATCCAAATGGCCCTTTACATACCTTTGAATGTTTGGCCTTGATACAAACACACAAGGTGACACACATAGGTAAGTCACCTCACCTGTGTGTCACATAGGTGAGGTTACACACATAGGTGATTAGTGGTGAATGGCAATTAGTGGTGAATTTCCCACACCTATGGCTTTTTAAATTGCAATTATTGTCTGTGTATAGTCAATGAGTTTGTTTGCTCCCACGTGGATGCAATGAGAAGGCTAGGTACTGAGCCATGGGGAGCAGAGAAGAACTGTCAAAAGACCTGCGTAACAAGGTAATGGAACTTTATAAAGATGGAAAAGGATATAAAAAGATATCCAAAGCCTTGCAAATGCCAGTCAGTATGATTCAATCACTTATTAAGAGTGGAAAAGTCGGGGATCTCTTGATACCAAGCCAGGGTCAGGTAGACCAAGAAAGATTTCAGCCAAAACTGCCAGAAGAATTGTTTGGGATACAAAGAAAAACCCACAGGTAACCTGAGGAGAAATAGAGGGTGCTCTGGAAAAAGATGGTGTGGTTGTTTTCAAGGAGCACAATATGACGATACTTGAACAAAAATCAGCTGCACGGTCGAGTTGCCAGAAAGAAGCCTTATCTGCGCCAATACCACAAAAAAGCCTAGTTACAATATGCCTGACAACACCTTATTACGCCTCACAGCTTCTGGCACACTGTAATTTGGAGTGACGAGACCAAAATAGAGCTTTATGGTCACAACCATAAGCGCTATGTTTGGAGAGGGGTCAACAAGGCCTATAGTGAAAAGAATACTATCCCCACTGTGAAGCATGGTGGTGGCTCACTGATGTTTTGGGGGTGTGTGAGCTCTAAAAGCACAGGGAATCTTGTGAAAATTGAAGGCAAGATGAATGCAGCATGTTATCAGAAAATATTGGCAGACAATTTGCATTCTTCTGCACGACAGCTGCGCATGGGACGCTCTTGGACTTTCCAGCATGACAATTTCCCTAAGCACAAGGCCATGTTGACCCTCCAGTGGTTACAGCATAAAAAGGTGAAGGTTGTGGAGTGGCCATCAAAGTCTCCTGACCTTAATATCATCGAGCCACTCTGGGGAGATCTCAAACTTGCGGTTCATGCAAGACGACCAAAGACTTTGCATGACCTGGAGGCATTTTGCCAAGACGAATGGGCAGCTATACCACCTGCAAGAATTCATAGACAACTATTACAAAAGACTGCACGCTGTCATTGATGCTAAAGGGGGCAATACACAGTATTAAGAACTAAGGGTATGCAGACATTTGAACAGGGGTCAGTTCATTTTTTTCTTTGTTGCTATGTTTTGTTTTATGATTGGGCCATTCTCTTATGACCTGCAGTTGAATGTGAATCCTATAAGAAATAAAAGACGTATTTTACCTGCTTGTTCATGTTTTCTTTACAAATGGGACAGTGGATATAAAAAGTCTACACACCCCTGTTAAAATGTCAGGTTCTTGTGATGTAAAAGAATGAGACAAAGATAAATCATGTCAGAACTTTTTCTACCTTTAATGTGACCTATAATGTGAATAATTAAATTGAAAAACAAACTGAAATCTTTGAGGGGGAAAAATAAAAAACTCCCAATAACCTGGTTGCATAAGTGTGCACACCCTTAAATTAATACTTTGTTGAAGCACCTTTTGATTTTATTACAGCACTCATTCTTTTAAGGGTAGAAGTCTATTAGCATGGCACATCTTGACGTGGCAATATTTGCCCACTCCTCTTTGCAAAAGCGCTTCAAATCTGTCAGATTGTGAGGACGTCTCCTGTGCACAGCCCTCTTCAGATCACCCCACAGATGTTCAATTGGATTCAGGTCTGGGCTCTGGCTGGGCCATTCCAAAACATTAATGTTCTTCTGGTGAAGCCATGCTTTTTTGGATTTGGATGTGTGCTTTGGGTCCTTGTCGTGCTGAAAGGTGAACTTCCTATTCATCTTTCAGCTTTCTAACGGACACCTGAAGGTTTTGTGCCAAAATTGCCTAGTATTTGGAACTGTTCATAATTCCCTCCACCCTGACTAAGGCCCCGGTTCCAGCTAAAGAAAAACAGCCCCGAAGCATGATGCTGCCACCACCATGCTTCACTGTGGGTATGGTGTATTTTGGGTGATGTGCAGTGTTGTTTTTGCGCCTAACATACCTTTTGGAATTATGGCCAACCTTGGTTTCATCAGACCATAACACATTTTCCCACGTGCTTTTGGGGGACTTGATGTTTGTTTTTGCAAACTTCAGCCGGGCTTCGATGTTTTTTCTTTGTAAGAAAAGGCTTCCGTCCTGCCACTCTACCCCATAGCCCATTCATATGAACAATACGGGAGATTGTTGTCACATGGAGCACACAGCCAGTACTTGCCAGAAATGAGTGTGTACACACTTATGCAACCAGGTTATTGTTAAGGTTTTTATTTTTCATTTTTCCCCCTCGAAGATTTCAGTTTGTTTTTCAATTGAATTGTTCACATTATAGGTCACATTGAGAGGGGGAAAAGTGCTGACATGATTTATCTTTGTCTCATTCTTTTACATCACAAAAACCTGGCATTTTAACAGGGGTGTGTAGACGTTTTATATCCACTGTACATAAATTGCCAATTCTCCAAGGGTATGCAACATTTTGAGCACAATTGTATGATTTTGGATGGATGATTCATGTATTTTAGAGTAGCACAACCATTCGTTCAGGTCCACTGATTCTTCTCATTCATGAAACAGGAGACAGTTAACACCAAAAAGATAGTTAGTGTATGAGTGAATGTTAATGCTATGTTGGACAGACAAACAACAACTCTGATTTTTATTTCTGTAATTATAATGCTCTATTTTTGGAACTTTTACTTTGGACTTTAAATGCTTAAATGAGAAATTGAAAGTTTATAGTTCCTCACTCTACTGTCTACAAGCGGAATAGCAGAAACAGCAATCATTTTCAGTTCTGCACTGACTGAAAACCTGGCTCCAGAATACGATGACACAGGACAGAATCACACACCCTAATGACCGTTTATCCTTGATAGCATACATGCCCCCTCTCTTTTTAAGATATTCGTCCACAGAAGAACAGAGACAGTGTACCTTTGGGAATGTTCATGATTTAAAGTCATTTAAGAATGAATAGGCTACAGTTTAAAATGCATGTCAGGATAATTTTATCAGGACATTCTTAATTCTGTTCAGTACACTATTTTTTCACTTTGTATCTGCCATAGACCTATCTATTTTATAGGACATCCTATAGGCGGCCTAAGCTACTCTAATTCTTGTTTTCAGTTTGTATTTTTTTTAAATAGTTTAGTCCTGTGGGTCACCTGGCCTGTTGCGAACTGTGTGAAGATCATTTTATCCTTACAAATACAGTAATTAATTAATTCATGTTAAATGATTATTTAATATTAAAGGCTGTCAGTCTGAAGTGTATGTCTGTCTGAGGGCACATGCGCATTGAACTGTGAGCTGCATGGCTGTCAGCAACACTACTGTCGTGTGAACAATGAGGCACAGGAACAATTTGATAGCAAGCCAAACCATCAGAAGCTGATTTAGTAATTGTATACAGTAACTAGTTTTTCTGTGAACTGAGCAGAAAGTAAAAACTGAGCATTGGTGGAACACTAGCTAGCAGGCATTTTAGCACTTCATTAATTCAAGCAGCTCTTTAATGCCTTTGCCAGCAGCTCATATGGCAAAGCTTATTTTGTGCTGCACTCTTTTTGACTTCAAGATTAGTCTGGCACTGTTGGTGTAAAGAATTTACATTAGTAACAATAATCATGGAATACACAAGCCGTCTGTTCTAGACGTAAGGCATTTCATTGGAATTATTATTGATTAAGTGTCATTAAGCCTAATGCATTGTAAGCCATCAGCAGCCCAAACTATGAAACATGAAAATGATTAAAGATATTGACAGATACTGTTACGGCAAAGATGCCCCAATTGTTTCTAAAGTGTATTTCCTATGGAATATAAAGGTATGCCTTGCCTGTTTTTGTCAGGTAAAACCAGAGAATTGAACAAGTGCTTTCTGGTAATTAAGCAGTAAGATCACTGCTTCTGGGCTAAAATATTTTGAGTAAGAAGTCTGTGTATCCATGAGGAGAGTTATCAAAACTATGCTTGTGCACATGCCAAGACCACAGTGGGAATATTTGCAAAATGTGCAACTATTATAATTTTTATAAAATTGTTGTTGAAAATTTTCAAGATATGAAGAATACATATTGAACATGAGATTTGTATAAAGGTACACTACCGTTCCAAAGCTTGGGGTCACTTAAAAGTTTCTTTGTTGTCGAAAGAAAAGCAAATGTTTTGTCCATTAAAATAACATCAAACTGATCAGAAATACAGTGTAGACATTGGTAATGTTGTAAATGACAATTGTAGCTGAAAATGGCAGATATTTTTTGGAATATCTACATAGACGTACAGAGGCCCATTATTAGCAACCATCAGTCCTGTGTTCCAATGGCACGTTGTGTTTGCTAATCCTAACCATTTTAAAAGGCTACCTAATCATTAGAAAACCCTTTTGCAATTATGTTGGCACAGCTAAAAGCTGTGTGAAGTCAGCTGTGCTGATTAAAGGAGCAATAAAACTGGCCTTAGAGCAGTTCAGTATCTGGAGCACAGCAATTGTGGGTTCAATTACAGGCTCAAAATGGCCACAAACAAAGAACTTTGTAACTTTGAACCTCTGTAACTCATCAGTCTATTCTTGGTCTGAGAAATGAAGGCAATTCCACATGACAAATTGCCAAGAAACCAAAGATCTCATACAAAGATGTGTACCACTCCCTTTACAGAACAGCGTAAACTGGTTCTAACCAGAACAAAAAGAGAAGTGGAAGGCCCCGGTGCACAACTGGGCAAGACGACAAATACATTAGAGTGTCTAGTTTGAGAAACAGACGCCTCACAGCTTAACTGGCAGCTTCATTAAATAGTACCTGCAAAACATCAGTCTCACTGTCAACAATGAAGAGGGGACTCTGGGATGCTGGCCATTTTTCCACCAATCTTTCTCTGTCCAGTGTATGTGTTCTGTTATAGAAATTTGTTGGACTGATGTATTAATGGATTAATGAAGTATTGGGTTCATGAAATAGTAATGTTTTTGGGTTTAGACAAGGAGGCCAGAGATGTTGACAGTGTTGTAAATGTGGGAGACAAAGGATCTGGTGTTTGTTCAATTGTTGTGGCACACATTCTTGCAGGTTATCAGTAGACCAGTGGGTCCTCTGACCATTTGTTAATCAAACCATCAGTGTTTCTATTCTTTGTTCTGTAGGTATGTGGCCAGCTGTCTTGAAAGGGTCATTTACAATGTCCCTCATGGGCAATTTGCCCATTTGGGTAAACACTTAGGACAGCATAGAGGAAGACACACGACCGGGGGCATGAAGGGATAAAGGAACATAATTGTCTTTACAGGATGAATTTGCAGATTCTTATCCCCACCCATAGTTATATAAGAATTGAACATATTTCCAACTGACCCCAGAGATGTTTCACGGTTTGCTCTGTAAGCTTTGATACCTCTCTCCTTGCAAGAAATAAACTGCTAAAATTGAGCCAAGAGAATTTTGTCTCTGTACATACTTCCTAAAGAGTTCTATTTGATAGAATTGCTGTCAGTGTTCTTTCGCCAAAATTAATCTTTTTATTGGCCAGTCTGAGATATGGCTTTTTCTTTGCAACTCTGCCTAGAAGGCCAGCATCCCAGAGTTGCCTCTTCACTGTTGACATTGAGACTGGTCGATTTGGTGGAAACAAAACTACTGGTTGTTGGGCAAAGACACATACAGTTAGGTCTGGAAATAATTGGACACTGACACAAGTTTTGTTGTTTTGTCTGTTTACCAAAATATATTCAAGTAACAGTTAAATAATGAATATGGACTTAAAATGCAGTCTCTCAGCTTTAACTTGATGGTATTCACACCCAAATTGGAGGAAAGGTTTAGGAATTACAGTTCTTTAATATGTAGCCCCCTCTTTTTCAAGGGACCAAAAGTAATTGGACAATTGACTCTGTTTCATGGACAGCTGTCAATGAAAAAATCTGTCAGAGAGATAGCAGGAACATTAGGAGGAGCCAAATCAACAGTTTGGTATATTCTGAGAAAAAAACAGCCAACCAAGTGAAGAACACTCTTCACTTGAGGTAGGCATGTCATTATCCAAGTCTACCATAAAGAGAAGACTTCACAAGAGCAAATATCGAGGGTTCACCACAAGGTGCAAACCATTCATAAGCCTCAATAATAGAAAGGACAGATTAGACTTTGCCAAATAAACATCTAAAAAAGCCAACCCAGTTCTGGAACAGCATTCTGAAGCAGATGGTTGAATTCTGAAGTGTATAAGGATGTATTGTTTGTTCAGATTCAGAAAAATTCAGCAAAGTTTACAGATGTTCAATGACCCAAAACATACTGCGAAAGCAATCCAGGAGTTTTTTAAGGCAAAGAACTGGAATCTTCTGCAATGGCCGTGTCAATCACCTGATCTCAACCCGATCGAGCATGCATTTCACTTGCTGAAGACAAAACATCAGGCAGAAAGACCCACAAACAAACAAAAACTGAAGACAGCTGCAGTAAAGGCCTGGCTAAGCATCAGAAACCCAGCGTTTGGCTGCAAAGGATTCTCAACAAATATCAAAAATGAACATTTTATTTATGATTGTGTTAATTTGCCCAATTATATTTGAGCCCCTGAAATAAGGGGACTGTGTATGAAAAAGGTTGCAGATCCTAAACGTTTCATACAATATTTTTGTTCAACCCCTTGAAAGAAAGCTGAAAGTCTGCACTTCAATTGCATCTGGGTTGTGTCATTTCAAATCCATTGTGGTGGCGTACAGAGCCAAAATTATGAAAATTGTGTCAGTGTCCAAATATTTCTGGACCTAACTCTAGATCTTTATACAGATTTGTTAATATTTGCTTTAGATGTATTTGGAATATTTGCATTAGAATATTGGCATTAGATTAGATGTAAGAGAGGGTTTTGGAGTAGACAATGAGTTGGGGATGGGGTAGCGAATACTGTTTGTAGTTACCGGAAGGCCAAGTGGTCCTCTCTCTCCCTTATTCCCTGGCTCACCACGAACTCCCTTCAGGCCATGATTCCCAGCCTCCCCCTGAATGCAAGACAAGTGGGAGAGGTAAACGTAGGAGACTAGCTAAAGGAGCATGTTTGTGCTGATCTTGACAGCAACCTACATGTAATACCTCATTGAGTCAAAATCAAGAATGGCTCCATAAATGTTTTTTTTAATCAGATTGGGGTGGACAGAATGAGAGGGTAAAATACTGTATGAAAACATACAAACATTTCTGCCTGTCCTTCTGGATAAATTCAGATTTCTAATCTTGGCTGATACCACCACATGACTACACCGGCAATCATCGCACCAAAGTAAACAGGAAGCAGATGAGCAACATATAATAGTTTTTTAAGGATGGTTCCAATGACAGTGTTTAAATAAAGGCTCCAAAATAAAAGCAAATATAATTTTCATCAGGTCGAAATTGGGATATCTAACCAACCAAGTGTTGCCACCTTAAAGTCTGAGAGCACAGTCTCTTCATTATTCATGCTTCTTGTTGCATATCAAAGCAGTCCTTCCAGCTACAATGAAATGTACCCTGCTCAAAACAAGAAACCAGGCAAGCCTAGTTCAGCCGGCCCGTGATTAGAGGGAATGAATGTTGTTGCCTTGGCTGGATGTGACAGACTGTGTCTTTAACCACTATGCTATTTAAACAGCGGGTGTTGTTGCACGTTATACGTGAGTAGAGATGTGTTTTCTGTTTATTTCCTGCATTGTCAATCCAGTTATTTGAAACTCCACAGTTCTCTAAACTAGTTCCCTACATTACCTATTAACATCCAAACCAAGAACAGGTATAATAATATCGCAGCACAATGACTACAAAATGGTCCTTGTTGGTGCAGTTCGTCCATTGCAACATAACCATAAACAGTTTTACTTTAGGCTTACTATAATGTAGCCACTGAAGCTTGTAGTCGAAGTTCTAACCTATCCTCAACAAATCCTGATGCCTACTTTGTTTGGTGTGTGGGGAGGATCGAACCTCAGTCAACTGCGCAGTCCATGTCTCTAACCACTACGCTAGCTTGTAGCCAGCTGAACAAACTATATTAAAGATCAAAATCTTTACTGTACATTGTGTAATTCATTGAGAACAAAATGACAAAAAAAACAGTTAATGGAAACCAAAATCACCAACCGATTGAGGGCTGGATTCAAACTCACACCGAAAATCAAAGTAAACAATTGAAATCACAGGCTGTTCCAACTTGCATGAATTTCATCATGGCAACTCATAATGTGACTCAGTAGTGTGTATGGCCCACAGATGCCTGTATACACTCCCGACAACATCTGGGCATGCTCCTGCTGAGACGGCAGATGGTGTCCTGGGGAATCTCCTCCCAGACCAAGATCAGGGCATCTGTGAGCTCCTGGACAGTCTGTGGCGCTATTTCGTGGTGTCGGATGCACCGATACATAACATCCCAAAGGTTCTCAACTGGATTCATGTCTAGGGCTAGGGAGCGTGAGGGCCAGTCAGTGGCATCAATGCCTTCGTCATCCAGGAACTGCCTACACACTCTGGCCACATGAGGCCAGGCATTGTCCTACACCAGGAGGAACCCAGGGCCCACTGCACCAGCGTAAGGTCTGAAGATTTCATCTCGGTACCTAACAGCAGTCAGGGTATTGTTGGCTAGCACGTGGAGGTCTGTGTAACCCTCCAAGGATATGCCTCCCCAGACCATCACTGACCCACCGCCAAACAGATATGCTGGATGATGTTGCAGGCAGCATAACATTCACCACGACATCTCCAGACTCTTTCACATTTGTCACGTGCTCAGTGTGAACCTGCTCTCATCTATGAAGAGTACAGGGCACCAATGTCGGACCTTCCAATTCTGGTGTTCGCTGGCGAATGCCAATCGAGCTGCACGGTACTGGGCTGTGAGCAGAGGTCCCACTAGAGGACGTCGGGCCCTCATGCCACCCTCATGGAGTGTTTGGTGAGAAACATGCACACCAGTAGCCCACTGGAAGTAATTTTGTAGGGCTCTGGCAGTGCTCCTCCTGTTCCTCCTCGCACAAAGGAGCAGATATCGGTCCTTCTGCTGGATTAATGCCCTTCTACGGCCCTGTCCAGCTCTCCTTGTGTAACGGCCCGTCTCCTGGTATCTCCTCCATACTCTTGAGACTGTACTGGGAGACACAGCAAACCTTCTTGCGACGGCATGTATGGATGTGCCATCCTGGATGAACTGGACTACCTGTGCAACCTGAATGGACTGCAGGTATCGCCTTATGCTACCAGTAGTGATAAGGACAGTAGCAAGGAAGGATAAAGAGAGAGCATAAGAGTCTGTGGTCACCACCTGCAAAACCACTCCCTTTTTTGGGGTTGTCTTGCTGTTGCCTCTCCAGTGCACCTGTTATCACTTTCATTTGCACCAAAACAGGTGACACTGATTTATAATCGTTTATGCTGCCTAAATGAACAGAGTGATATTTGTCCAGTTTAATTGATTTGGTGTTACACTGTGTTGATTACATGTTCCCTTCATTATTTGAGCAGTGTATAGTAGGTTATTCCTTCTATTTGAAGGTAACTGTATTAACATTTTTATCCATGGTATGTATGCATTGTTAATAAAAGCAAAAACAATAAGAGCTCTATAAAATCTTTTTGTTTGAATTTACCTTTGGTCCAGGGAAGCCATGGGGTCCCTGAAAAACATAAAGAAAATGCATGTTTTGATTAAATATAGTCAGTGGCATTGGAATGCAATCAGACCACATCACTTTTCCCACATTTTGTTTGACTATAGACATCAGTTATAACTGGTAACATTGATGTTTTTTTCATGAATCTGCACACACTAAACCCATAATGACAAAACGAAAAAAACATTTTTATAAATTTCCAATTCATTGAAAATAAAAAAACAAATATTTGTTGTATATAAGATTTCAGACACTAATTATTACTTTGGAGAAGTGCCTTTGGCACCGGTCAGAACTTCGACTTGAGGATGCCTCTACCAGCTTTGCAGAGCTTGGAACATTTCTCCCATTTTTTCTTGTAGATCCTCTAAAGCTCTGTCAGATTAGATGAGGAATGTTGGTGAACTACTTTGGCTGGGCCACCCAAGGACATTCACTGACTTGTCCAAAATCCAGTGTTGTCTTGGCTGTGTGCTTCTGGTAGTTGTCATGCTGAAAAAAAGTCTTCACCCCAGTCTAAGGTCCTGTGTACTCTGAATCAGGTTTCCTTCAAAGACTTCTCAATATTTTTGCTCCATTCATCCTTCCCTTAATTCTGACCAGTCTCCCAGTGGCCAATAAGGGTCAACTCCCTGATTAAGGCCTATTTTGCCTAGTTACTTATGGCTCTTTTCCACTGCATGGTACCGGCTCAACTCTACTCGCCTCACCTCACCTCGCTTCTACCTGGGGAGCTTTTCCACCGCTATGTACCGGCTCGACTCGGCTCTACGCGCCTCGCCTCGGGTCTTTCCCACTGCAGATAGTACCGTGTACCCACCCATAGTTACATCACAGGAAAACTGCCATGACACCACCTCCAACACGACACACATGGGAACAACAATGGAGGATATCGTACAACTACACCTGATACTGGTGAAAAGCCGGCATTTGCCAACTAACATAAACCCTCCAGTGAACAGAAAATCTATTGAATAAACGCCATAAATTTTCTTTTGAATTTACAAGTTTTGAACGTAAAGTGGCAAATCAAAAGTAAACTAAATCTGGATAACATGGTCACAGACCCTGTTTGAAAAACAGTGAAAAAGTATAAGAATAGAATTACCGCCATTCAGTATAAAAGATGACATAACTGCAATGTTCTGTTAGATTTAAGTGTATACACTTAACAACTCAACACCAACACATCTAAAACAACCTATATAACCCCTTCATCCCAATTAAAAGGTATAAATAATTGCCTTATTAATTGCCGGCTTATAATACCACGTGGACTGACTCAAGATTAGCCTACTGTACACAAGGAAGCATTTATACCGGTATTAGCGAAGAAGCACGTGTGAGCAGTAACTTTTGTCTAACATTGCAGACTGCAAGAATGGTTAGAAAGCTTGGTTGGCTGCTTCTGTTTGACTTGACATTACTACTTTGACCAGTGCAATATATGCCAGTTAGCCTATAGAAAAACCCAGAGGAGGAAAAGGACAAGGTCCTTTTGTCCAACTGAATAGGCTACAAAAACGGCGCCATTTTGCGGGTCTCTCACGGGGATGACAAGTTGATTTCAATGCCAATGCATAGGTCCAAACCGAGAGGAGTTTTGGGAAAATACGATCGCTTAAATTATGAGTCTGGTCCTATGCACTGGCGGCACTGAAATTAACCCTTTTCAATGCAAGGACTCCTGGGACAGACCCGTAAAGATGCGCCGTTCTCGTCTCATAAAACCATTCTCTGACGCTGGACGGCTAACAGCAGAACAGCATGGTTTGCTTTGCTGCATCCGTTTAGTCACTCTTGTCAAAATCAGAAGTCTTCCTTTGTTTTTACATGACCTTTTGGTATCGCATCAGCTCGCTTGGAACCTCGACGGATCAGGTACTAAAAAAGTATTTCGCAGGGGCGAAAATCTGATATCAACTTTGGAGAGGACAATTACATGAAATTTTCTCAAAAGCAATTATTGAGGGGGACACCAAAAGTAGTGCTGTAATACTGTTTTAGTTTGCGTCATCGGTTTGCTCACTACTGTAGCTCTGCAAATTCAGCTATTGTGAGTGTGACCCTAACAACATAAAACAAACTTACTGTATTAACCTCAAAATAGCTATGTGCATTGAGTGCCTTTCAGAGGGTAGACACAAACACTGTCACCATGCCAGTTACAACTACATACATTGCATTGCAAGTTTCTATCATTGACTTGAAATTCAAACAGCTGCAAACACTGGTTGATGATACTGTTGCTAGCTAGCAAACGTCAGCTAACCGCTAGCTAACATAAAGTGTGCCGTGTAATTCAATGCAGCGAAAATGAAGGCTGGTGAAGGTTATAAATGTGTTTTATTGTACTGAGTGGTCGAAGTAAAGAAATGTCTAACATATCCTTTGTTTGAACTACTTACTGAAAACCAACCACCAACGACCTACTCTGTCAGATTCCCACCCATGCACACGGTACTTGCACGATGTGCCACTGCTGAGGGCTGGGGGGGCAGTGGATCAAACCATTGTGAGGAAAAG
This sequence comes from Esox masquinongy, assembly GCA_016801175.1. Lineage (NCBI taxonomy): Eukaryota > Metazoa > Chordata > Actinopteri > Esociformes > Esocidae > Esox > Esox masquinongy. The sequence goes on from JACXGI010004969.1 coordinate 42,336, forward strand.
AGCGGTGGGTCGCAATCTTTTGGAACTTAAATCGCGCTATTAAGCGTCTATAGTCAGCATAGGTGCTTTCCTTGCATCATATTAATATTATTAAAATTGCATAGTTATGCTTACAGTGATATATTGGGGGGGACAAATCACAGGTTTCCCCTGGATGGGGGGGGTCGTGTCCCCCCGGTCCCCCCCCCGGGATTTCCACCTATGGGTACCAGGTACTATCCTAACTTTTGCCCAATGGAAAAGCAGAAAAGATGAGGGGAGTAGGTGCCGATTCGAGCTGGTACATAGTGGGGGAAAAGCTCTGAAAGTGAGTAGAGGCGAGTAGAGTTGAGCCGGTACCATGCAGTGGAAAAGGGCCATTAGTTTGACAGGACAGCCAGCTCGAGGAAGAGTCTTGGTTGTTCCAAAGTACTTCCTTTTCACAGTGACACAGCCCACTCTGCTCCTGGGAATCAGCAGCACTTTCAGTGCTTCAGCAATTCTATCTTGGAGGTCTACAGAGATTTCCTTGGACTTCATGTCTTCATTTTGGCTCTGATATGCACTGTGAAGTGCGGGACTTTATATTAAGTGCTGCTTGAAAGTATGTGAACCCCTTTATGCAGTTAAATATTTTTTATTGTTCACCATGAAATCTTCATGAGGACTAAGGGATTTTTGGCTGTATTTCGCTACTTTGACATTTTGGCCTCTACAGGCATTTCTGTAATACGTACAATGTGTTTTATGTCTCTGAAATCAGTACACTCTCCTCTACAAACAACAATACATTACAACAGACTTCTGAGACACTAATATGACAGTCTTTGTATTGAAAAGACCAAAAAAAATTAATACGCAAGTACACTTTTTACATCATAATCATAAGGCAAAATAATGGTGATAAATATCACAACATGCGATCTACTTGATATCCGATTGGGTCAACTTTCCAGTCGCTTGTATAAGATGAACAGCCATCTTGCAAAATAAAACCGAAAACAATGTTTTGATTCTGCGAAGGGAGCTGTGCCCAAGGCGTGCGCCATTGTTGTTTGGAAAGATCCATGACCCGAGCCAGCCAGCCTCATCTGATCTTCCTAAAGGTCATGTTGCCAGGCGTTATGACATAGTAGAAGCACCGTTTGTAATTGGGCAACAAACACTGAGCCAAATACCCCTGTTTCCTTAGTCCTAGTTATCTTTAAACCTCTTATGAATGTAGCCAATTCCAGGCTTGTCACGAGAACTGCAGTCTTTAATTACTCAACACTCCAAAGCCGGTTTATGTCGCAACTTTTCACAAAAAGGAACCGCAAAGGAACTATCAACAGTCAAGGACATTTAGAATGCTGACTGGCAACAGATCCAGCATGGGACATTATTCTACTCTTCCCTACTATTAAGGAAACCCCACCACTGGACATTGGGACATATCGCGAAGCACACACCTCACAATTGTTACAACCCCCCCCCACCCGCTGTGAAGTATTAACATGTCAATGGAGTACAAATCGTGACTGGCAATGATTCCAGCTCTTCACTTTTGACGAGTGTCCACCAGTATAGACATTAGGATATTTCGCAACTTTTACCCCATAAGCCCTCCCATTACCCCCCTTCTTTTCAACTCCCCATTATCCCCCCATTCTGTTTCCTACCCCCCCATGTTTATTCAGCCACAGTGTATACCAGTAAAATGCTTTTATTTTTTAAGTGCAATAAATACAGTATTTCACAATGCATGTGTACAAATAAACAGATGTACAATTGTTAAAGTAGTGTAAACAACTGAGAAAATGCATGTACCCTCACAGCGATGCAACCACAGAATGTTCTCTAAAGTATGCAAACAATTTAAAATGTTTACAAGGTAACAAGAAAATATCTTACGTATATTAATTCAAATAAAAAAAATATTGGGACACATAACTAAGAACAGCAATGTAATTAATGATAGTGCAAATTTAAAGTTTAAAGTGAAAATGCTTGCTTGCAGGTTCCCACACAGCAATACAAGAATATAAAGTTCTCAAAAGTACACTGACGGCCAAAAGTTTGGAATAATGTACAGATTTTGCTGTTCTGGAAGGAAATTGGTACTTTTATTCACCAAAGTGGCATTCAACTGAACAAAGTATAGTCAAGACATTACTGATGTAAAAAACAACACCATCACTTTTTGAAAAAGATCAAATCTAGACAGACCGCATTTCCAGCAGCCATCAATCCAATACCTTGTCCTTGAGTAAACATGATAAATGGCTAATTTGGCATTAGAAAATCACTTCCTATTATATCAAACACAGCTGAAAGCTATTTGATTTGTTTAATTAAGCTTTACATTGTCTTTGTGTTTGTTTTTGAGTTGCCACGGAATATGATAGACTGGCATGTCTTAAGGTTGATATTAGGTAAAAAAAAAATATTTTTCAAATAGTGATGGTGCTGTTTTTTACATCAGTAATGTCCTGACTTTCAGTAATGTCCTATAATTTGTGATCAGTTGAAATTCTTACTTGTAGGTTCCTGCATGGCAAAGTAACAATAGAAAATAGTCAAAGCGAATCAAACATTTACGCAATACTAACCTCACAGCAATGCACCATTAGAAAGGCTAAAAACAAATATCAAAACATTTTAAGTGATGGAGAACAAAATTACTACATCTTAATATAGATATTTAAAAATAAAAACTATATAAAGTGGAGAATCTGGTATCAGAAATTGAGACTTGAGTCTCAATTGAGACTTGAGTCTCACTAGTGTGTGTGCACAAAGTCAGTCCAGTTCAAGTGTCTATCGCTGGTTAGCTAATTTGATCAGGAAACCAAAAATCCAGTCTCCACATCAGACATCATGTCCTCAGTTGCCCGGTAAACCACAGCTTCTCTTCTCTTTAAATGTTCTGAGCAATCAGGTGTCAAGAGTAGGGCAGTGGTAGTCATGGATGTGTGAAACCGTTTTCGTTTTGGCAATGCCTCTTCTCATAAGATCGGTTGGCTCTCCTTCGTTCATCAGCCGATTTGAACAGGTTCTCAAACTCAGCAGAACGCCAGCTTGGAGAGGAAACCAAAAATCCACAGGGTCAGTCTCCACATCAAACATCATGTCCTCAGTTGCCCTGGCAAACTGCAGCTTCCCTTCAGCCGAGAGTTCTTTCAGCCAACTAGCCAAAGCCTGTGAAAGTACAGTAGACAATAAACTGACAATGTCAAAGCGGTACAATGTCAAATTGTAAAAATCTAGAGCTGTCCAAACATTACAGCAAGTCATACACTTCAAATTTAAGGAAGCTAAAGGTTTTAGGATGAATTCAAATACATATTAAAAGGGATAGACACACTTTTTACATGATCTTATTTTATTTATTTTATAAAAAAAATCAGTCATCACTTCCAATCTAATATAAAACAAAGGTTCTTAAAATGTGTTTTTTTCTTTCTACACATTTAAAAACAAACCTGTCTCTGGCAGTGCCGTCTCCGCTTTTGGATCTCCCTCTTTGCTGCCTCTGTCCAGGTTGTCCAACGAACAATGTTTCTCCCTTTGTGTCCAGTATCTGCTTGCAGCTGCATCTGAGGACTCAAGTGTGGTGTTTTATAGTATGCTTTATAATCCTCAACTCAAAGTTAGAGTTTGCAGTCAGGCTATTTCTTACCTTCTTACCTACCAGTCTTGCTCCATTTTTCATCAATACATTTTAGACTAATCTGAATTACCACTAATCCCAGTACATCAGTGTTGTGTGGACTGTTTTACCTGAGATATGAAAGACAAAACATTTATTTTTCAGTACAGTACTGGAGCCATCTTTCGCAGATGACATACATATTCAACCAATGCTGTAAAGCAATAAATGTGAAAATCTTTTTTTGCCATTCCCCTTCTACTCTTAACAAATCAATGTGTCTATAGACAAATTGTAATTAACAAGTAATTAACCAAGTTAAACTCAGTAACAAGGTGTAACCCAATTTATATAACTAGGTACAATGTTTATTGTAAAGTTTTATTCCCACCAAATTATTCCTCCCCCAATGCCCACAATCCAGAAAACCCAACCATAATCTTGTTTAATACATTTGCATGATAAATGTACTATTTCACGCAGCCACCAAACAGTTATTGATTTATTTGTTTTGACTATTTTAACATGTTTTTTTTTAAGTAATATAAATTCACATTCACCTTTCATGCGGCCTATACTTTTCATCCTCGCCAGCAGTAGTGTAGGTCACTGACCGCATGATATGAAAATGGGGTAAATCTTGGCAATTAGCAAATGATAAAAATTCTAACAAAATTAAAAACCACACAAATCTAACATAGGTACTGTAGTTAAATGTTATATATAATATATTTCATCTTGCTCGACGAACACCAGGTTCCATCGAGCAAGCTGGAATAAATACAGCAAATAGTCTGGTTAATTTGCTAGATATGTATGTGTATATTTAAATTTATATATTTACATTAGCTGTTAGCTGTAACAAAACAAATCGCTACCGAACGTACTGCTAGCTAATGTAAGTTCAGTCAACTCTTACCTTGATTTGGAGTAACAAAATAACTTGGAGTGCCTTGAACTGTTGCTGTATTTTCAGTAGCCTTTTCCATGGCTTGGTGAGTTGAATAGAAATGGCTGGAATGCATTCTCGACGCTGTACTGAAATGTTAGATTTTGATAAAAAATAACCACCAGTAAAACACGTTTTCAATTGCAAAGTGAAACGTTTTCGTGAGTTTAAAAAAGAAGCAGGGTTGTAGTGATTTCCAATCCTCTTAATATCATTGGTCATTTAAAATCGTCATGCTCTCATTCCTGGTTTTCATTGCCAGATTTGGTTATTTAGTTTTCCATCACTACACCCTCCGATTTCCATTAACTTGATTGGCCACCGAAACATGCAGTCTGTGCAGAGACCTCAAAAATAGGAGCATCCGGATTTCAGCGATAGTCATATTCTACATAGAAAATGTTCTGTCGGAAAACAGGGTGTGTGATCTCCGCTCTGGTATTTATTTAGCGCCTTAAACATAATTTGCTCCAACGGACTTGAGTCAAGTCAAGTGATGGACTTGATTCAAGTCACGTTGTTATAATGTGAAAGCGCATGGCAGACAATCGCCAACACAGGACTTGGCCAATGCAGCAGTGTGCACAAAGCAGAGATGCTCACATGTCTCTGAGCTAGAGTCCAAGTCAAGTCTCAAGTCTTTGAGCTAGAGTCCATGTCAAGTCTCAAGTCTTTGAGCAAGAGTCCAAGTCAATCTCAGGTTTCTCGTGGTTATAATGAGTATTGTATCACCTTCCATCCAGGCTGCTTAGAAGACTGCATAGCTATATATAAGGAATTCACTGTATTTTGCCTTGTAACATGAACATACAGTACAGTACAGACCAAATATTGAGGTACTAAAGAAGAAAGGACTCGCTTGTCTGTTGCTGAATCATAATGACAGACATTGTGTCCTATTGTGCAGGCTCTGTGGGGCCATAAGAACAAATACAGAAAATGTTATACCTCACATTGCCCTAATTAACATCCTCCCAATCAGTGCAAACTGCAAAACATCACATTGAGGCTAAATGCAAAACACTATTACTGCCAAATAATGTGAAATATACTGTTAGTCCACAAAAATGTTAACACACTACAGTTCACTTCCTTGTGATAGAGAATCATCAATTATTTGTTATTTACTTAGTTGCTGGATAGCACAACCTTCAAATACAAACATTTTTCAGTGCTTAAACTTTCTATAAATTCTAAACTGAATGTGAACAAACTGACCAACTCATGACATGTAACTTGTTAAGAACAAAATGTTTAGCAAAAATAAAATAAAACAATCCAAATGATGAGATCAGACTGGTTAACCTTCTTCTCTTAACACACTGGGTATGGGACACAAAATATTTCTGTCTTCTAGGTGTCCTTCAGTGGCCTAAGAGATAGAAATGTTTTATGCAACAGAATGGTTACGTTTCAAAAAGATCAAGCTTTACAGTCTTTGCACTGGCTCGGCGAGGGCGCATTATAAGGCCTCTGTGACTAAATACCCTCTCCACTGGTGCACTGGTGGCAGGAACTGCAAGCAGTTTCATAGCCACAAGATAAAGCCTTGGGAAGAGTAAATAATGTGTGACGTTGATGAGATTTTATGGCCTGACCCAGACCTTAGATGAGATGATGAGAACACTGATGCTGAATTGCCTGACCAATACATGAGATGAGATGATGAGAACACTGATGGATGTGTTCCACGAACAAGCCTACTTACTATGTCCATAATGATTGGCTGACAGGGGAGCGGTCTCTGTCAGTCAATTCATCATAGCAATACTGTAGAATGATGTGTCATGTTGCCATATTGAAATAAAGACATTAAAATATATAGCTCCAAGCAGCAATTAAGGGGTCCAAGCAGTAAGAATGTCATAAGAGGATAGGCCTTATAGGCGTGATAGGGTGTGCAGGACTGTTTGTGTTCAGGATTAATGAGCGTTTCATGTCATTTTCTGGAACAGAAATGGCCAATTGGTACCACACACTGCACATGACCTTACCTTGTTATACCAAAATTGGTGAGAATCGGACAAACAGTTGTGGGAGATATGCTTTCACTTCCTGTAAAATTGTAGGACTCAGGAAGTTGTTGACAAATGACATCTACTGTGTTTGAAATGTCTAATATTGTTATTAAAGGGCAGTATCCACAGATGCTATTTGTGAAGTTTCTTGAAAATGTGACGAACGGCCTAGGACTACTTCTCAAAGGTATGTTTTTCAGAAAATTCTACATAGTGGAAATTGTAGTCAGGCAGAAATGAAAACGGCCTTTTGCAAACCTGTTTCCACATCATATTATATAAGTTTTATGTCTGTACCACAATTGCGGCAAAAGCTATGAGCTAGTTACATCACATGTATGGCCGGGTGCGTGTGCGTCGCTTACCTGGAGAACACATGGCACCAGGATGCACTATGGGAAGGGGGTAAGCCGGCGATTGCAGTGTGATGCTTTAGACAATGTTCTACTGGGAAACATTGGGTCCTGCCATTCATGAGGATGTTAATTTGACACATACCACCTACTTAAGCATTGTTGCAGACCATGTGCACTCTTTCATGGCCACTGTATTCCCTGATGGCATTGGCCTCATTCAGCAGGATAATGTGTCCTGCCACAAAGCAAAAATGGTTCAGGAATGGTTTGAGGAACACAACAACAGGTTCAAGGTGTTGACTTGACCTCCAAATTCCCTAGAAGAAGATGATAGGATTTGTCGGTTGTCAGAATTGATTTATTGCTTTGACCTTTTGACAGCTACATATGTGTGAGAATATGAAAATAATTTTTTGATCTATGACCGGATGGTAGCATTTGTTTTTCCGGGGGGTACATGTCCGATTAGAGAGGGAGGGGTAGAGCAGGTGATTCTGTGGGATGAGAGGGGGTATGTCAAAAGGATTATGAAAAATGAGATTTTAATGGTTGTTAATTTATGTCAGGGTTGTTAACAGTTGTGTTTTTCCGGGGGTGTGTGTACATGTCCAGTTAGAGAGGGAGGGGTAGAGCAGGTGATTCTGTGGGATGAGAAGGGGTAGGTCAAAATGATTATGAAAAAAGATTTTTTATCATCATCTTCATCCGCTTATCCGGTATCGGGTCGCGGGGGCAGCAGCTCCAGCAGGGGACCCCAAACTTCCCTTTCCCGAGCGACATTTGCCAGCTCTGACTGGGGGATCCCGAGGCGTTCCCAGGCCAGTGTCGAAATATAATCTCTCCACCTAGTCCTGGGCCTACCCCGAGGTCTCCTCCCAGCTGGACG
>JACXGI010004970.1:6624-50218 GCA_016801175.1 Esox masquinongy
ATATATATATATATATATATATATATATATATATATATATATATATATATATATATATATATATATACAGCTCCGAAAAAATTGAGACCACTGCACCTTTTTCTTTCCTTTCCAAAAAAGTCGAAAAGGAAGGTTTTGAGTGAGGAAAAGAAGGGTTAAAATTAAGAGACCACTGCAAATTGTACGCTTCTTTTCCTCACTCAAAACTTTCCTTTTCAACTTTTTTGTGTGTGTGTATATATATATATATATATATATATATATATATATATATATACAGTATCTCACAAAAGTGAGTACACCACTCACATTTTAAATTAAATATTAAATATTTGATTATATCTTTTCATGTGGCAAAACTGAAGAAAAATATATATACAATGTCTGAGCATGCTCCTGATGAGACGGCAGAGGTGACCTGTGGGATCTCCTCCCAGACCTGAGCTCCTGGACAGTCTGTGGCGCTTCTTGGCTGCGTCGGATGCACCTATACATAGCGTCCCAGAGATTCTCAATTGAATTCAGGTCTGGGGAACATAAGGGCCAGTCAATGGCGTCAATGTCTTCGTCATCCAGGAACTGCCTACACACTTTGGCCACATGAGGAGGACCTCAGGGCCGACTGCACCAGCATAAGCTCTGACGATGGGTCTGAGGATTTCATCCCGGTACCTAACAGCAGTCATGGTACCATTGGCTAGCACATGGAGGTCTGTGCGACCCTCTAAGGATATGCCTCCCCAGACCATCACTGACCCACCGCCAAACCGGTCATGTTGGATGTTGTTGCAGGCAGCATAGCGTTCACCATGGCGTCTTCAGACTCTTTCACGTCTGTCACATATGCTCAGTGTGAACCTGCTCTCATCTGTGAAGAGAACAGAGCACCAATGGCGGACCTGCGAATTCTGGTGTTCTCTGGTGAATGCCAATTGAGCTGCACGGTGTTGGGCTGTGAGCACAGGTCCCAATAGAGAATGTCGGGCACTCATGCCACCCTCATGGAGTCTGTTTCTGACAGTTTGGTCAGAAACATGCACACCAGTAGCCCACTGAAGGTCATTTTGCAGGGCTCTATCAGTGCTTCTCCTCCTCGCACAAAGGAGCAGATACTGGTCCTGCTGCTGGGTTCATGACCTTCTACGGCCCTGTCCAGCTCTCCTCGTGTAACGGCCCGTCTCCATGCTCTTGAGACTGTACTGGAAGACAAAGCAAACCTTCTTGCGACGGCACGTATTGATGTGCCATCCTGGAGGAGCTGGACTACCTGTGCAACCTTAATGGGCAGCAGGTACTGCCTCATGCTACCAGTAATGACAAGGACACTAGCAAAATGCTAAACTAGAGAAGAATCAATCAGGAAGGATAAGGAGAGAGCAATTGTCTGTGGCCACAACCTGCAAAACCATTCCTTTTTTTTGGGGTTGTCTTGCTGTTGCCTCTCCAGTACACCTATTGTCACTTTCATTTGCAGGTGACACTGATTCACAATCGCTTATGCTTCCTAACTGGACAGACTGATATCCCTGAAGTTTAAACGACTTGGTGTTCTACTGTGATGATTACGTGTTCCCTTAATTTTTTTAGCAGTGTAGATGGGTTTCATGGGATAAGAACGACTGAGGTCTAATGCATAGCCTTAACCTATTGATTTGCTTTACATTGTTTTTATTATGTATGTTCTGTTCATGCTGAAAGAGCCATTGGCCAGACATGCAGCAGCAGTACAATGTTGATATTCATAAGAAAACATTTTTATTTAGGTATTTTAATTATGCATAAACACAATGAGGAAAAATAGAGGGATTTTTGCTGAAAAAGCAGTGGTCAGGATTCACTTTTGAGGCCACAGTAATCAAATTTTGACCAATTTTGTATTTGACCCGACACACACCGTTTGGTTTTTCTTGCGTGGTCAGATTGGATTCCATGGTCCTGTGACTGGGGTCTGGTGCCAGACTGCTCCCAGGACAGACATGATAAACCCGCTTAACAGCTTTATGACTTCCTTTACCCTCGCCCAGCCCCGAGGGAGCAGTGGATGGACCAGACTATTACAGATGTCCACAGTCAGGGTGAAATTCACACGTTTCAGTCACTCATCGATCCAATGCCGGACATGAAGACAGATTTATTTGGTTCTTGTCGTATACTACATTCAGTTCTCACAGCTGTTTTATAGTTTATTAGGCTATATATATATTCCCCAGGCAGGGGGGTTTAGAAGTTTTTACACTACGTTAGTTTAGTCTAGATGAACGAGACTTCGAGGACAGATTTGTGTGGGAGATACATCTTTTGATCGTGTAAATGTGTGAAACTTTTAATTGTCGCACGTCACCTTCCTGAGGTAATGTGGCATACTTTCTTGACATATGCTCCCTGTAGCTACGTAGGCCTAAAGGAGTCTCAGTGTGTAGTGGAGCAGTGAGGTAAGAAGTCTAGTCCTGCCCCATGTATGAATAGAAACAGAAAAACAAGAATCATTGGGGAAACGAATCTCACGCTGACACCTCAAAAATGAAACTATCACAAGCCACAGCACTTGTTTGTCCTTCTGGGACAGAAGGCCAGAGAGCTGTGTTTACATGTGTTAAGCCTTACCACATATCTCTGGCCCAGAGAGAGTTCCTCTGTATCTACTGTGAATGGAAAACACAATTTGCACATTATGTAAATGCTATTTAAAAGGATGTGTCATCACAACAAATTATTGTAGTCTAAACAGGCTTTTAGTTGCCCTTTCATACATTGAATGGGCTAATAAGGCTAATAAGATATTGAGACTGTTGTTTAATGGTGGCTGACTGGTTCTTTCCACTAAAACATTTCCCTTATATGAACACATCCTGTGTCATAAGCCTAGCTGGCCGGTGTTTGTTCCGTTCAGGGAATAAACATAACCTTATCTTGTCCTATCCTCCTTCAGTCACGTTATTGCTACCTCTTGGGGGAACCAACCAGGGGCCCAGACCTGCCATGAAAGCATGAAACCATTTATTTGACTTATTCTGCAAAGGAAACCACCAAGCACCTGGCAAATCTAATCTCCGTGTTTACTTAACATCACCCAAACATTTCAGAATTGTTTTTCTGTACACGATTTAGAGCTATAGCAGAGGTCTGTAAAAATGTTAAGCTCCTCTGGCCCAAATTAGAAATGTACCGGATCTGATGCAATGACCAAATTTAAGTTCTAAATTAAATGGTAGTTCTACCAAATATTTTCTTGCATGCTGGTCATAGTGTTTGTTTGGATTAGCTGAACAAAACTCTACTAAGCTGACAAAACCTTTAATTATGAGACTACACTGGCAGAATTAAGATGTGTTTTCCCTGGTGTTTTTCTTTTTATGTCAGATTTGTTGAGGATTGGGGAATGACTGCAGGTGCAAATCCGACGCTAATGTAGTTATTTAACAGTATAGTTAAATAACTGTATTTTTTTATAAATATATTTCCACACTGTATGATCAAAATAAAACAATGTGTGAAAATGACAATGCTCTTTTTGTGTTACCAAGCAGTATTTTTACATATTAATGATTCAGTTTGGTTATTTACAGTTGTGCTCATAAGTTTGCATACCCTCGCAGAAAATGTGAAATTTTGGCATTGATTTTGAAAATATGACTGATCATGCAAAAAAACTGTCTTATATTTAAGGATAATGGTCATATGAAGCCATTTATTATCACATAGTTGTTTGGCTCCTTTTTAAATCATAATGATAATAGAAATCACCCAAATGGCCCTGATCAAAAGTTTACATACCCTTGAATGTTTGGCCTTGTTACAGACACACAAAGTGACACACACAGGTGAAAATGGCAATTAAAGGAGAAGTTCCCACACCTGTGGCTTTTTAAATTGCAATTATTGTCTGTGTATAAATAGTCAATGACTTTGTTAGCTCTCACGTGGATGCACTGAGCAGGCTAGATACTGAGCCATGGGGAGCAGAAAAGAAATGTCAAAAGACCTGCATAACAAGTTAATCGAACTTTATAAAGATGGAAAAGGATATAAAAACATGTCCAAAGCCTTGCAAACGCCAGTCAGTACTGTTCAATCACTCATTAAGAAGTGGAAAATTAGGGGATCTTTTGATACCAAGCCAAGGTCAGGTAGACCAAGAAAGATTTCAGCCAAAACTGCCAGAAGAATTGTTCGGGATACAAAGAAAAACCCTCAGGTAACCTCTGGAGAAATACAGGTTGCTCTGGAAAAAGACGGTATGGTTGTTTCAAGGAGCACAATATGACGATACTTGAACAAAAATGAGCTGCATGGTCGAGTTGCCAGAAAGAAGCCTTTACTGCGCCAATGCCACAAAAAAGCCAGGTTACAATACGCCCGACAACACCTTGACACGCCTCACAGCTGGCACAGTGTAATTTGGAATGACGAGACCAAAATAGAGCTTTATGGTCACAACTATAAGCGCCATGTTTGGAGAGGGGTCAACAAGGCCTATAGTGAACAGAATACCATCCCCACTGTGATGCATGGTGGTGGCTCACTGATGTTTTGGGGGTGAATGAGCTCTAAAGGCATCTTGAGAAAATTTATGGCGAGATTAATGTAGCATGTTATCAGAAAATACTGTCAGACAATTTATATTCTTCTGGACGAAAGCTGCTCATGGGACGCTCTTTTACTTTCCAGCACGACAATGACCCTAAGCATAAGGCCAAGTTGACCCTCCAGTGGTTACAGCAGAAAAAGGTGAAGGTTCTTGAGTGGTCATCACAGTCTCCTTACCTTAATATCATCAAGCCACTCTGGGGAGATCTCAAACATGCGGTTCATGCAAGACGACCAAAGACTTTGCATGACCTGGAGGCATTTTGCCAAGACGAATGGGCAGCTATACCACCTGCAAGAATTCGGGGCCTCATAGACATCTATCACAAAAGACTATATACTGTCATTGATGCTAAACAGGGCAATACACAGTATTAAGAACTAAGGGTATGCAGACTTTTGAACAGGGGTCAGTTAATTTTTTTCTTTGTTGCCATGTTTTGTTTCATGATTATGCCATTCTGTTATGTACAACAGATGAATGTGAATCCCATAAGAAATAAAAGACGTGTTGCCTGCTCACTCATGTTTCCTTTACAAATGGTACATATATTACCAATTCTCCAAGGGTATGCAAACTTTTGAGCACGATTGTTCAGTCATTTGAAAAAGTAAGAGTAGCCTGTGGATTTATGCAATTAAAATACACAGAAATGCAATTTTCTTATTTGGAAAAAGTTATTACACATCTAGCTTTAACCTCACATAAAGTGGCTAACATTAGAATCAGTAATACCAGAACAGGTGCAAATGATTAGAAATGATTAGAGAGTAAATTGGAAGGGTCCAACCTTCCATAAAGACTTGAAATTTGGTCTGGTTATGTCTTTACCATACAGTATGGGAGTGTGGTAACAAATCATGCTAAGATCAAAAGACCTATTTGAGCCCCGCAGAAAAAAGGTTATTGATGCCCATGTTTGTTCAAACAATGCCTTTGAACAGAAGAACCTCATACCAACCATAAAGCACGGAGACGGTAGCATTATGGTTTGGGGCTGCTTTGCTGCCTCAGGGCTGGGCCAACTTCATTGGTCATTCCTGAATTCTTGAGAAGAATTTCAAGACGTTTCAAAAAGAAGCTGAACCGAACATGGGTCTTGCAACAGGACAATGATCCAAAACACAAAATCAAAGAGAAATGCCCAGATGCCAGTCCTATTGAAATGCTTTGGGGGGGGGGACGAATCTGGCCATATATGCAAGAAAGCCCCAGGAACATGATACAGTTGAAGAAGTAATGTAAATAAGACTGGGTAAACGTTCCTCCCAGTCAATGCAAGACACTGACAGACAGTGATAGACAAGAAATGACTACATGAAGTTATTTCTGCTGAAGAAGCCATCACCATCTATTAAATCGATGGGTGTAGTTATTATTTCTGTTCTTTGAAAATGCATTTCTTTGAAAATGCTGAAGGTGGTGGAGAACACTGTCTCAGGTGGTGCTCTTAAATCTCTCTTACAGTGTTTAATTGAGATCAGGTGACTGAGGCTATTGTGAAGCATCAACAAGTTGAGCAATCTTTGTTACTCAAGCTCCTGTTGAATATGACTTAACAATCATGTTTGTCACTGACATCTCTTCTTCCAGCAGTGGTTGCTAAAACAACGGGAGGTTCACCCAATTAGGAAAGACTAGAGCTAGAATTCTTAATCTCATGAATCACCTCCCATCTCTGAACGACCCAGCGCCCACTCTGTGTACCGACCCATGGTTTGAGAGAGCTTGATCTATAGAGGACTGCTCAGGGTTAGTGTTTGGGTTATTAAAATATTTTTGCTTAACAGAGAATGCATCCCAATCTCTGCACAGACGGAGATTGCGACAGAAGCCATAAACTATAAGCATGCTTTGGGCATGGAAGCTTATCAGCCTATCTAGTCACGGGAGAGGTATTTAGAGTCTGCCTTGCCAGAGGAGAGCAGCTGGAAGCTTTTAGTCAAGTTAGTGCATGTCAACACCACCAGTGATGTCATGATTTGTCAGTCAACCAGAGGTAGTGACTGTGAGAAAAGAGATATCCTGTAGTCGGCCCACTCACTCCGTGACTCACAGCCACTGTGTACCTCATAACACTGCATTCCCATTCTGTGTAACAGGGAAGCCGAGGTGACGAAGCCTCCTGAGTGATTCTGACTGACAAGGAGCCGGGCCTCCATTTTCTGTACTGTAGCTTTAGCAGCGTCCTCTTGATTGATCACAGCAATAAAGTCATGTGGAAATAAAGGCCCCGAATCTGGCTGGGACTTGTGTCGGAGGGAGATTTGTTAGAATTTCATGACAGCATTGATTAAATTCATCTGTCCTGTGCAGATCTGAAACAACGAAGCCTTTTCAAATGTATCGTCGCCCCACTGTCCCCGGCTCTGGTCGAGTATATAAAAAGTGTTCGGCACTTGTTAGTCTCATCCTGTGTGGAGTTGTGTACTCGCTCCCATCCCCCCTTTAGCCGTAGATATTAACACCGTACCTGTTGCATGGTAGATATGTGCCTCGGAGAGCTACACAGGATAGAAGTCACCTGAAGAGAATCCAGAAGCAGTGAAAACTATGGAATGTTTTTGATAGAGAGCAGCCTCAAGGGTATGCAGCATACGAAACACGCTGCTTCCCAAATGCCACCCTGCTCTCTGTAGGCTGCAGTAGGTTTACACAGAGCCCTATAGGCCCGGGTCGAAGGTAGTGAACTACATAGGGAATAGGGTGCCATTTCTTACGTAGACGAAATCTTACCCCCCCCCCGTCACTGGTGGAACAAGATCTGTAGAGGACCTAAGAGATGTGTATTGTTCTATAGATGGTCCTCTGGTGGATGGAATGAAGATCAGCTCTGGGAATGGGCCTAACAGAGTCTAGAGAGGGTTATCGACGGGCAGGCAATAAAACACCTAAGGTACATTTTGTTTAGTTTAGTGTTGCTGTGCAACAGGTGTGGACAGATGTGTAAATTGTTACAAGGCTTACGTGGTAACTGACCTTTCTGTTTCTCACCACCACCGTCATGTTTTAGATGTTCCTTTCTTGGTCCAGGAAACGTTATATCCAGCCACATAGTTTGTGAAATACTCTGAAATACTCATTTCACAAACAGCGATCGCATTGTTTTTCCAAAGAAACTGGGTTGTTTAAACCCTCATTGCTTCTTGACTGAAATCCATGGTATATGAGACTGTATACCACAGGTATGACAAAGGTTACTTTCTGCTGTTGTAATTGTGTTGGAAACCAGTTTATAATAGCTATAAGGTAGCTTAGGGATTTGTGAGATGTGGTCAATAGGGGCTGTATCCAGGCACTCCTTGTTGCCAAGGAACAGCTCTTTGCTGTGGTATATTGGTCATACACCACACCCCTTTTTGCCTTATTACTGAGTTTTAATAAAGACATGAAATCCTTGAAATGTAGGGACACGATTTGGTGAAATACTTGGTCCTGCACGAGTGAACTTAACTCCATAGCAACAACAATAGTTGTGTTTGAATAGGAGGCAAACATTCTGTTTGCAAGGTTCAACCACACAAAAGAGGTACAGAAGTCAACTGACAGATCATTTTCCCCCTCCCCAGAGTGTTATGTATAACACTTTACAGAGGAGATGCTGGCCTGTAGGCAACTGATCTTCTGTTTTGACATGGTAAAAAGAGAGAAAAGGGAAACAAATGATTAAGCACAAAGAAGTCAGTCTATGTGTTATGATGATTGAGATCCAAAGCTGCGTCCTATTCTCTAGATCAGAGACTCCTGACCCATCTCCTGAGAATGAAGACCAGAAAAACGTAGCCATGCAAAGCAGGAAATGAAATGAGGAATAGATGAAAATCCTTATTTGGTAATTGAGAAAAAAATGTTACATCTCAGTGAAAATGTTTGGTTCAGTCCCCTTAAGCACTAGATTATTCAGCTCATGCAGTTTAGCAGATACTTTTATCCCAAGCCACTAATGCGTGCATACATTTTACCCGCGGGTGTTCCTGGGAATGAAACCCACTATCCTGGCATCGACCACACCTGATGTCAATATAAGCATTGGATTTGAAACCCACTAAACTGTTGACTGACTGGCACTGGGAGCTACAGTAGAGGTACAGATTTAGTCACTTTGATGCCCTGTCAAGACCTGGCATGCATAGCTGTGTGGTTTCCAGAAGGGTTTCTTTTTCCGGCCCACAAAGTGGGTGGGAAGAGAACCAGTAATCTACCAGGACTTGCCCTAGGTCCTATGGAAAGACGTCAGCGCTTGGATATTTCCCTAAGCCCTACGGAATGATGTCAGAGCTTGGATATTTTCCTAGGCCATATGGAATAATGTCAGTGCTTAGATCTTTTTTTTAGGTCCTATGGAAATGTTGTCAGAGCTGGGATCATCCCCTAAGGCCTGTTTTAGGTCCTATGAAAATGTTGTCAGAGCTGGGATCATCCCCTAAGGCCTGTTAATTGATGTCAGAGCTTGGATCTTTCCATTGACCTTATGGAATGATATCAGAGCTGGGATCGTTCCTTAAGCCCTATGGAATGATGTCAGAACTTGGATCTTTCCGTAGGTCCTATGGAATGATGTCAGAACTTGGATCTTTCCGTAGGTCCTGTGGACTACGGAAAGATCCATGTGAGATCCATGTGGACTCCTCCCAGGAGGAGTCCTGTGGACTCCTGTCAACTGAATTGGATATTGAATTAATTATTTCTTTGAGTGCAAATTCATGTATGAATTGCCTGCAATTTAAATATAATTGCTACATTTATAAATTAAAATGTGTGTTTCGGTCATGCAGGACATGAAGAAACGTAAACAGAATAAGAAACAAGTTTATACAGTATATGATAACCAAATTCAATTATTTAGCACCTGCTTTTTAAAGCTCTAAGTAATGAGGAAAAAAATATATTTTGCCCTTTATGTTTACGTGATTTAAGTTGAATATTACGTGTTGGGTCTTGTTGATTTGTCTTAAATGTAGACAGACCAAAGGAATACGTTTGACAAGCCCTTCTTCCTAATGAAAGGAGTCAGTCTGTGTATGCACTGCTTCTCTTGGAAGCAAACTCTCTGAAAGGGTTGCATATTTCATGCCAAAACATACCTCAGACCATTGACGTAGGAATCCCAATACTAGAATAGACGTTGTTATGATTAGATACTAGGTCAACCATTTTGGTCATGGACTGGGAGTGCTGTGAAAAGTGGAATGCTTCAGTGAATAATAAGAATAGTGATAAATGTGTTAATTTGCTCTCTTTTATGATAACAATAAAAATCAAATTACTCTTAAATCAGTAGGTGAAATTACAAGCGGAAGTGGTCTGGGAGTGATACACATTTCCGATGGGGGACTAGGATTATGTAAAATATTGTGGTTGAAAGCTTGTTTTAAAAGTGACTACTGACCATCTGTGATTACTCTGAGTCAGGGAGAGCAGTCCATGAGAGCGGTGCCAGGCACCAGAAGGCTTGATGCTCCACGCTTCTGGGATTTGGGGACTCAGCAGGAAGTAAAAGGCTGCTTGCTGATTCAGATGAGGTCGCATATGTAGGGGGCTTAATCCATTTAAGGCCTTAAAAACCGACATTTTGAAATACATCCTGTAGTTGACTGGCAGCATATACTACTATTTTAGGTTGACAATTATGTTGGCAATTATTTCTGCTACAGTATATCACATGACTATTATTTTCCTATGTAAAGGAAATGAAGAAATACATCAATCCTGCCTGGTGTTCCAGTTCGACTGGTTAGCATTTCTCCCTGACCAAAATGGTTGCCACTCTGGAACTTTGAGGCATCATGACATAGCCTCTCTAGCATCTTTTTGCCAAAGACAACGAAAGACGAGACCTCAAAACTGATCTCTAAGATGATGCAACCTGATGCAAGCCAGAAACAATGTCATTACCTAATGTTTACTTATGTAACATCACTGACATTTTAATTAGAAATATTTATGTTTCCCTGATTCTACAGTTGGGTCAAAAAGCACTTTTGTAATAAAAGATACTTTGACAGTAGAATCCATTGTTCCTTTATAGACAGGGAGTTCTTTTTCAAAAAGGATTTTGGCCATAACAGTGCTATTTATCTTGATTCCGAGGTCACATAATGGAATTCAGCAGCGTGAAGTATATGATGGAGTCTGTGTGTGGAGAGACAGAGGTTTCATATGGAATGTTTATAATGGAGTTTTCATGTATTTACCGAGGATTCTAGTTCCAGCACCCACACAGCCCACAATGATGCAGACCTTGGAAGTAGCCGGACCTCTTTGCTTTGCTTTTGGCCCGGAGGTGCGTTTAGCAAGAAGGCGCTGCTTTACTTTACATCTGATACAGCAAAGAAAACATTAACACCAAAGCTGTGGTGAGCCGAAGTAAGAGATGAAGTTGTCCCAAGGCAGATAGATAAGACTGCTTTATAAACAACCGGTTATAGCAATTCAACAGTATTAACACAATGAATGTGTATGTCCCAAATGTCACCTTGTACTCTTTATGGTGTACTAGTTTTGACTAGGGCAACTAGTGAGGTGGCCAAAAGTATTGGGCAACAGTGAAAATAGGATGCCATTTTGGGGCGCACATTACATGAATATCGTAAAATCTCTTTGGGCACTATACAGAAGGATCAGACAGCATTACTAGTTTGTTTTTCTGTCAGTTATTGTAATTCAATCAGTTGGCTTTGATGCAGTAGCCTGTAAACAGTATCCACCTCTGCAACCAGTTAATACTGAGCAACGTTTGTGTGACTGTCAACATCAATTGTACTTGTCTCTACGGTTTTTGTCTCTATACTGTTTGTGTAGATTTAATACTGTATATAGAAATATGACCAGGGTAGTAATGTATCCAAAATGGCACTAAGCTCCCTACATAGTGCGGAAGGGTAAGGTTATTGACCACCTCCCTGCATTCTCGGATTAATGGTAGTGCATCAAATAGGGTATTTTGGGACAGAGAACTGGTCAGGCAGGTATTGAGTGGATCAGCCAGCAGGATGAGATGTGACATGTGTTGTTGGCTGGATTTAAAAGTAGGCTTTTCCTCTTTCAGGGCTCCTGAGCAGACAGATTGGAAAGCCATCGATAGAGATTCATTGCCCTAAAGCCATGCTTGGGCCAGGACCAGCAAGCTAAGCTAAAAGTACCAATAGCACATCTAGGCCTGGGAAATGGAAAATAGTGAAAAAGAGAAATAGAGGGAGAGATTAAGAGAGTGAGAAAGTGTACAGCCAACCATGACTACTGATGACATTGCTGTGTAGTTCAGGGTTAGAGCTGTTTCCACGGAGCCAGGCCTGCTAAAACCCTGTCATGTAGTTTGTAGTAGAGTCATTCAGTATAGATGTTTCTGGTTTGTAGTCTCTCTATCTCTATCTAAAAGCTGTAATTCCTAAAACTATCTTTTCAGCAGAAAAAGGAGCATCAGTTTCTCATAGACTGATGGGTAATATCTTTCATTGTGTATATGACAAACATTTCCTCAAACTGAAACTTTGTGGTTTCTGTGGTTTTCATTTTGCATGTTTTGCAATGTCTGCCTAGAGGTTTGCTGAGAAAGTTTTTTTCAGAAAGTTTTAAAAAAGAGAACAGGTAACTGCTGCAGGCTTGATTTGCTCATGTAAGCAAACTTTAAAATGTGACTGGAATTTGTGCCAATAGGACATATTTCTGCAGATAATCCATCTAAATATTATTGTTCTTTGATGTCTCTGTGTTTCTTGTTACACTTCCTCTTTGCATTACATTTCCAAACCAACATTTTTCAAGATAAATATTTGCTTTCATGTTCAGTCATTTCAAAATGTATTTATAATTATTTGATGTACATCTTATGTTTTATAGGTACATATAAGTACATTAGGCTCCCTGAAACCCAGATGAAATCTGAGGGTTATAATGACTTTATCCTGTCAGAAACACCAAGGCCTATACATTGGCTTTGCATTAATCACCTTTATGCAAATATCCCATCAAATCTTTAGACTGTCTTCAGCTGAAGCATTTTATATGTTAATATGCTCTGACTCATCTTTTTCCTCCTCACTCATTCTCTGCATTTTCTTTCCCACCTTTGGAATTAACTGTTCATCAGCACTCTCTTCCATGCACGTTTTCCTCAAAATGGTTTTTGTTCGTTGAAGAATGGAGGGGGTCTCTTTTGTGATCGCAAATGTGTACATTCATGTTCTTTTCCCTTCCTCCTCTAATAATTGTAAATACACTTATGTTTTAACAGTTTATCAGCCTCTTCCTATTAGATCCAGTTTCTCTCTCTGTGAAGTCCTTTTAACTAAACAGTCCTCTTTTTTCATTACAATATAATATATAGGGATTGCATTGCCATCTAGTGGACATGTACAGTATTGACGATAATTTACGTCCCATTGGTTGACTGTGAACCTACTTTTTAATCTTTATTAATCTATTCAGACTGAATGCTCATTCTCTGGATTTAGATTCCACTCACCAACATAGGTGATTTTAGACCCAGAGATTAATTTTGAGTCCCAAATCCGAAATATTACAGAATCTCCACTTTTTATCGCTTAGGAAATATCGCCTAAGTGCATCTGTTTCTCTGCCATGCCAACTCTAATAGCCTAATGCATGCTTTTAGTAGCAGGCTTGTTCATTGCAATGCTCTCCTGTCTGGTTTTTATACCAAAAAAAACGAATTACAATTAACTCGAACTGTCACAGCTTGTGTGCTGAAAAAGACATCAGGAAAGCACGTACACAAAGAATGCAATGTTCCTGCATTGATTGCCTGCTAGTTTTAGATTTTCTTTCTTGACTTGAAACACTGTGTGACCTTGCAAACAACTATGTGGAGGAGCCTGGTTAGAGCCATGTTAGAGCCAGGTTAGAGCCAGGTTAGAGCCAGGTTAGTGCCAGGTTAGAGCTTCACCGAGTACAGCTAAAACCAAAAAGGCCCAAATGAAAACATGGTGAGGCTTCCTTCAGACACTATGATTCTGTCCACTGGACAAGCCTGCTGGAGAATCTCTGGGCCTCATACACTGTTGTCACCTTCTAGTTGAAAGTTATTCGATTTTAGCCGTGCTTTTTAATGGGTGGCGTTTTTTCGTCTTTATATTTGTCCTTATTTGTCTATTTGCTAGCCTCTTCAACCACTTTTTGATGTCATAAAGAAACTTGCTTTGTAAAGCACCTCAAAATGTATTTCTTTTAAGAAAAATATGTTATGTAAATAAAGTTTGACTTGATTTGATTCATTGCAACTTCACCCTTAACGTCTTGCTTGTTTTTTTTGTGTGCTTGTCTTGTTGCTTCCAGTGATCTCTCAGTTTGATTGTTAGACCTTGGAGAGCCCTATAGACGCATGGTGCTAAGGGGGAGATAAGAACCAACCAGTGTTTTCTGTTCCTTAGCACCTTTCTACAGAATGAGATACACTGTTTGACCTCCACATGACCGGTGACTTCAATAACAAACAGTTCTTTCCAAATCCATCTGTGAATCGGTCCATGTGTGATTCAGCCATAGTAACACGCACACAAGCACCCATTCCAAAACTAACAAACACAAACAAAAAAATACACCCTGGTTGCCATGCCAGGAGGCCATAGGACCAATTTGTGGTGACGTGTGGTGTTCTGAATCGGCACACCGTGTTCACCACACTCCTGATAATAAGCCTGGATTATTGTGTCCATGACAACGAGTAACAATGCAGGGCTGCCTTTCTTGTGAGTTCACATACAGTCGATCTGCGTTGGTTCTCCATGGATCCCAGTGTCTACAGCCAAGCATTTACAGTTGTGCTCAAACATTTGCATACCCTTGGAGAATTGGTAATATATATACACCATTTGTAAAGAAAACATGAGTGAGCAGGCAAAACACGTGTTTTATTTCTTATGGGATTCACATTCAATTGTAGGTCATAACAGAATGGCACAATCATAAAACAAAACATGGCAACAAAGAAAATAATTAACTGACCCCTGTTCAAAAGTCTGCATACCCTTAGTTCTTAATACTGTGTATTGCCCCCTTTAGCATCAATGAGAGCGTGCAGTCTTTTGTAATAGTTGTCTATGAGGCCCCAAATTCTTGCAGGTGGTATAGCTGCCCATTTGTCTTGGCAAAATGCCTCCAGGTCATGCAAAGTCTTTGGTCGTCTTGCATGAACCGCACGTTTGAGATCTCCCCAGAGTGGCTCGATGATATTAAGGTCAGGAGACTGTGATGGCCACTCCAGAACCTTCACCTTTTTCTGCTGTAACCACTGGAGGGTCAACTTGGCCTTGTGCTTAGGGTCATTGTCGTGCTGGAAGGTCCAAGAGCGTCCCATGAGCAGCTTTCGTGCAGAAGAATGCAAATTGTCTGCCAGTATTTTCTGATAACATGCTGCATTCATCTTGCCATCAATTTTCACAAGATTTCCCGTGCCTTTAGAGCTCACACACCCCCAAAACATCAGTGAGTCACCACCATGCTTCACAGTGGGGATGGTATTCTATTCACTTTAGGCCTTGTTGACCCCTCTCCATACATAGTGTTTATGGTTGTGACTATAAAGCTCTATTTTGGGATCGTCACTCCAAATTACAGTGTGCCAGAAGCTGTGAGGCGTGTCAAGGTTTTGTCAGGCATATTGTAACCAGGCTTTTTTGTGGCATTGGCGCAGTAAAGGCTTCTTTCTGGCAACTCAACCAGGCAGCTCATTTTTGTTCAAGTATCGTCATATTGTGCTCCTTGAAACAACCACACTGCCTTTTTCCAGAGCAGCCTGTATTTACCTGTGGGTTTCTCTTTGTATCCCGAACAATTCTTCTATCAGTTTTGGCTGAAATCTTTCTTGGTCTACCTGACCTTGGCTTGGTATCAAGAGATCCCCGAATTTTCCACTTCTTAATAAGTGATTGAACAGTACTGACTGGCATTTGCAAGGCTTTGGATATCTTTTTATATTCTTTTCCATCTTTATAAGGTTCCATTACCTTGTTACGCAGGTCTTTTGACAGTTATTTTCTGCTCCCCATGACTCAGTATCTAGCCTGCTCAGTGCATCCACGTGAGAGCTAACAAACTCATTGACTATTTATACACAGACACTAATTGCAATTTAAAAACGTCACCTTTAATTGCCATGTTCACCTGTGTATGTCACCTTGTGTGTCTGTAACAAGGCCAAACATTCAAGGGTATGTAAACTTTTGATCAGGGCCATTTGGGTGATTTCTGTTATCATTATGATTTAAAAAGGAGCCAAACAACTATGTGATAATAAATGGCTTCACATGATCACTATCCTTAAATATAAGACAGTTTTTTTGCATGAGCAGTCATATTTTCAAAATCAATGCCAAAATTTCACAATTTCGGTCAGGGTATGCATACTTATGAGCACAACTGTCCCTCGCCACTTGTTTCCATCACTGTCACTCAGTGGAAAGGTGTGATGACCAAGCAGCCCTGACCATACAGGTCTCGGTACTGTTGTACGAACTAGACACATGTGTGAACTAAGTGTGACCCCTGGAGCCCAGCTCCACATTTAACTTTGGCACAAGCGTCTCAGTGACACGATATGTCAAACTAGGCTGGGAGAGAGAAGAGCCTCTCTGAGACTCTCCTGTGACTGTCTGATTGATAGGAAAGGAGCAGAGCAGTGTCTAGGAGCCAAATAGGTGAAAGAGCAGCATTCTGACAACAAGCCCAGCATGGGGTGTCCCATTCTGCCCCATGGCTTCAGTTTGTTCCCTACACCTCCTCTTCAGTCTAGCAGGGGAGATGGGAAACAATCGATATTTTTTATTCAAACAAAGTTAGTGTTTTTCACCAGTAATTATGTGTTATCTGTCATGTCATCTGCTGCAACCATAAGAATGCTATGACACATTTGCCAATTTCTATCCTAAAAATAAAATCAGTTTAATGAACCTGTCTGACGAAAGCTTGGCAAAAAATTTTTGGACTAAAACCAGGCTATCATGAAACCAAAAACGTTTTCTGCTTTTAAAGATGGTACAGTATAGCACGCTTGCCACCATTTCCTAAAAGATCCAGGCTCATTCCTCTTCTATACTGTACTTTAAAACAGTCTATATTCTATTGGAGACATTTGCATTGCAATGCGGTAGAACTGGATATGATCGCATAATTCAATTAAGATTAAATAGTGACTGAGAGCATGTTGTAGCCTTTCTGTAGATGTCTGGATTCCATAGTCTGTGTGGTTAGTATATATTGTATATGGACCGAGCATTCATTCAATCTCTGTCTCTGTCTCCCACTCTCTTGCTCACTCACACCACCAACCCCATACACTTCCTCATTCACATTCCATTCCAGCAGTCCCTCAGTATGGGAGGCCCAGGCCTGGACCTTCCTCCAGTGTGCAGCCCCCCCACACCCCCGTTAAAGCACTCTGAGCCCAGCTCTCAGACACAGACAGACAGGCAGAGTAGCACTGCACTCAGTACGGCCAGATGGGGATACAACACAGATCATACTGACTGACATTCATGCGCTGATTTGCTGATCTGTTTCTGGACCAGCTAGCAACAACCAGTGACAGCTGGCGGTGAATAGGGATGACTTCCACACTGAGGTTTCAGTGGACCGGTCCTCCTTTCCTCCAGACGGGAAGCTGTCGTCTTTTTGGATCCACGGTCTGACTGACGTCTGGAAGACAGAACAGAAGGCCGACAGCCAGTTCATGTGAAAGTCGTTTCAGAGGCCCGTTAGCCTGTCCGCTGCCATGCCAAGGGACTCCCGGCCCTGTCGGCTGCGCTGCCACATGCTCTGTCTGGTTCTGGCTGCCGTTCTCCTGCCGGGCCGCGTGTCTCTGGAAGAGCTGCCCAGGGGCTCCAGGGACGTGTCTGGAAGCGGCTCCGTGGGCAACCGCGCTGACACCAACCCAAGCCAGTACATCTCTATCCAGCGCGGACCCTGCACCTACACCTTCCTCCTGCCAGAGAAGGCTGGTGGGGACCAGCCGTGCTGGTCAGAGGCAGAGGAGGTCGGCAGCGCCAGTGGCAGCCAGGCCCAGAGCCAGTACCACGGAAACACTCTACAGGGAGATGCCTCCCCGGTAGAGGCCAACCCGCCAGAACCGGTCCGAGGGCTTTCCAGCCGAAGGATCCAAAACCTGGAGCAGGTCGTGGACAACTATACCTTGTGGATTCAGCAGGTAAGGCTCAGCAGACTGAAAAAAATGTTCTGTAGTAGCTAATGTAAAGCCCTGTAAAGGGAGACATTTTAGACTGAATGGATCCTTATCAAATGGAAAATGCATTAGACAGGCATGCTGTGTCCCACAGCTGCATGGAGGTCAACCTGCTCTCTGCTTTTAATTATATGAAAACACAGAATGCTCTCTTGCATTTAGATCACATTGGCCAAAGTTGTGATCAAAGTTGTATAATATACACTGGGCATGAGTGGAACGTCTGGCCAAGCTGTGTGTACTGTCATAACAAAAATCTTTATCTTATCTGTAATAATTCCAGTAAGTGCACACTATCAGGATTCAACCCCTGAACCAAATTACAGCTACACACATTTGGCTCCGTCCAAACCTAGACGTGTTTCTGCTTTGGGAAGCATATGGCAAAGTAGCAATACAATTTAAAGTACCCCCTTCTGGTTTATCGTTGCTTTACGTAAACTCCATCTCCATTCTGCACACACATACAGTACTGAATAGTGGGGAGGATCTGTTGTTTGAATTATTCAATACTGGACATCTGTACTTGACATGCACACAAACCTAAACCTAAACATAAACTCAACCTTAAGGATGAAATAATGACTTAAGAAAATAACCCCCCCCTCCCGCTCATGATTCATTAAAAACACTGTGATTTCTAAAGAGTGAGACACTGTGATTTTCCATTGAGTGAGTGTAAGTGCATGTGAGCGTGAACACAGAGGCTGTGGTACAGGCTGACAGATTGATGGCAGAGCCTTGTTTGACTGGGTTGTGGCAAAACATGACAGACTGGCTGTGACTCTTGGTCACCTGGCTGTGATGCATGAGTGTGACTGGCTGTGACTCTTGGTCACCAGGCTGTGATGCATGAGTGTGGCTGGCTGTGACTCTTGGTCACCTGGCTGTGATGCATGAGTTTGGCTGGCTGTGACTCTTGGTCACCTGGCTGTGATGCATGAGTTTGGCTGGCTGTGACTCTTGGTCACCTGGCTGTGATGCATGAGTGTGACTGGCTGTGACTCTTGGTCACCTGGCTGTGATGCATGAGTGTGACTGGCTGTGACTCTTGGTCACCTGGCTGTGATGTATGAGTGTGGCTGTCTGTGACTCTTGGTCACCTGGCTGTGATGCATGAGTGTGACTGGCTGTGACTCTTGGTCACCTGGCTGTGATGTATGAGTGTGGCTGTCTGTGACTCTTGGTCACCTGGCTGTGATGTATGAGTGTGACTGGCTGTGACTCTTGGTCACCAGGCTGTGATGTATGAGTGTGACTGGCTGTGTGGTCTGACTCTGAACCTATTGGATCAGTGTGGCCCCATTCAAGGCTGGGAGTGGAGTGGGACGGGAACTTACAGGGATAGGCTCTGCATTTTGCCTGTCTGATTGCCTGTCTCCCTCACCATCTTTCCCTGACCCACCGGTAATTTGGCCAGCAGTGTTCAAATTCCATGACAGAGAGGCTGCTGTCAAAAGAATTAGGGAGACAGCAAAAAAGGCACTTGAAAAGGGTATGAGCCGTTCAAACAATAAAAAATGTACAGACAATTCCTTCGACCTCATGACTTGGTTTTTCCTTTGACATTCGCCATCTGCTGTGGGACCTTGTATAGACAGGTATGCGCCTTTCCAAATCATCTCCAATCCATCTCCGATCTCCAATCCACTCCAGACATGTTGTAGGAAAATCTCAAGGATGATCAGTGGAAGGAAAATGCACCTGAGCTGAGTTTCGAGTGTCATAGCAAAGGGTCTATATGTTTTTTCAGTTGTTTATTTTGTAATAAATGT
Source organism: Esox masquinongy (assembly GCA_016801175.1). Taxonomy (NCBI): domain Eukaryota; kingdom Metazoa; phylum Chordata; class Actinopteri; order Esociformes; family Esocidae; genus Esox; species Esox masquinongy. Next base: position 26,183 of record JACXGI010004970.1, read on the forward strand.
GCAAAAAAAATCAACCTGTTTTATTTGGTCATTATGGGGTATTGTGTGTAGATTGATGAAGATTTTTTTTATTTGATCTATTCTGAATAAGTCTGTAACATAAAAAAATGTGGAAAAAATAAATGGGTCTGAATGCTTTACCAGTGCAACGTATAAGGCCAGTAAACACAAAAGGATAACCTATTCTGGGGTTCTCTGCCCCCTGAAATGTTTTTGATGTGTGCATCTGAAACCTGCTTCAAGAGACCCGTTGACAGAAGTGATAAATCAACCATGTCGTTTTATATGTGGTGATGACATGCCTATTTCTGTGATTTTCTGTGAGCTTTTTAGAAGTTCCATGGTCAGTATTTCATTCATTAAGAGATAACGTGGTAATAATATTACATTTAACTAAATGAACGGTAAGTTTGTTAATGTTTGGGCACCAATCTGTTCTACAATTTGGTTTGGAAGTGTGTTCTTGATATATACAGTGAGGGAAAAAATTATTTGATCTCCTGCTGATTTTGTACGTTTGCCCACTGAGAAAGAAATGATCAGTCCATAATTTTAATGGTAGGTTTATTTGAATAGAAAGAGACAGAATAGCAACAAAAAAAATCAGAAAAACGCATGTCAAAAATTTTATAAATTGATTTGCATTTTAATGAGTAAAATAAGTATTTGATCCCCTCTCAATCAGAAAGATTTCTGGCTCCCAGGTGTCTTTTATACAAGTAATGAGCTAAGATTAGGGACACACTCTTAAAGGGATTGCTCCTAATCTCAGCTTGTTACCTATATAACAGACACCTGTCCACAGAAGCAATCAATCAGATTCCAAACTCTCCACCATGGCCAAGACCAATGAGCTGTCCAAGGATGTCAGGGACAAGACTGTAGACATACACAAGGCTGGAATGGGCTACAAGACCATTGCCAAGCAGCTTGGTGAGAAGGTGACAACAGTTGGTGCGATTATTTGCAAATGGAAGAAACACAAAAAAACTGTCAATCTCCCTCGGTCTGGGGGTCCATGCAAGATCTCACCTCGTGGAGTTGCAATGATCATGAGAACGGTGAGGAATCAGCCCAGAACTACACGGGAGGATCTTGTCAATGATCTCAAGACACCTGGGACCCTAGTCACCAAGAAAACAATTGGTAACACACTACGCCGTGAAGGACTGAAATCCTGCAGCGCCCGCAAGGTCCCCCTGCTCAAGAAAGCACATGTACAGGCCCGTCTGAAGTTTGCCAATGAACATCAGAATGATTCAGAGGAGAACTGGGTGAAAGTGTTGTGGTCAGATGAGAAAATCGAGCTCTTTGGCATCAACTCAACTCGCCGTGTTTGGAGGAGGAGGAATGCTGCCTATGACCCCAAGAACACCATCCCCACTGTCAAACATGGAGGTGGAAACATTATGCTTTGGGGGTGTTTTTCTGCTAAGGGGACAGGACAACTTCACCGCATCAAAGGGACGATGGACGGGGCCATGTACCGTCAAATCTTGGGTGAGAACCTACTTCCCTCAGCCAGGGCATTGACAATGGGTCGTGGATGGGTATTCCAGCATGACAATGACCCAAAACACACTGCCAAGGCAACAAAGGAGTGGCTCAAGAAGAACCACATTAAGGTCCTGGAGTGCCCTAGCCAGTCTCCAGACCTTAATCCTATAGAAAATCTGTGGAGGGAGCTGGCGGTTCAAGTTGCCAAACGTCAGCCTCGAAACCTTAATGACTTGGAGAGGATCTGCAAAGGGGAGTGGGACAAAATCCCTCCTGAGATGTGTGCAAACCTGGTGGCCAACTACAAGAAACGTCTGACCTCTGTGATTGCCAACGAGGGTTTTGCCACCAAGTACTAAGTCATGTTTTGCAGAGGGGTCGAATACTTATTTCACTCATTAAAATGCAAATCAATTTATAACATTTTTGACATGCGTTTTTCTGGATTTTTTTGTTGTTATTCTGTCTCTCACTGTTCAAATAAACCTAGCATTAAAATTATAGACTGATCATTTCTTTGTCAGTGGGCAAACGTACAAAATCAGCAGGGGATCAAATAATTTTTTCCCTCACTGTAGCTTGGGAAAAATTAAGAGACCCCTGCACCTTTTTCTTTCCATTCCAAAAAAGTTGAAAAGGAAAGTTTTGAGTGAGGAACAGAAGGGTTAAAATTAAGAGACCACTGCAAATTGAACCCTTCTGTTCCTCACTCAAAACTTTCCTTTTCAAATTTTTTGGAAAGGAAAGAAAAAGGTGCAGTGGTCTCTTTTCTGGAGCTGTATGTATTCAACATAACAAAATGGTCACATTTAGGAAATGTTTGTAATCCATTTTAGATGAACGATTTACAAATAACAGCTGGTTTTACAAAAGGTAATTTTAGTGTGCCGGAAATATTTGGACAGTTGGCTTCCCAGTTGCTTTCTTTAGCCTAATTCAAGCATACTTTTGTCATTAGATTTTTTTAGGAAGCACTTTTTGCAGTGTAGTCTTGATTCTAGCCTTTGCATTTGGAGTCTGTTGCTGGTGACTGACAACATGAGTAGCACTGGTGATTTCAGTAGTGGCAAACAAGTTGATAGACCAAGAAAGACCTTTACAATGAAGAAAGCAAAACTTTCAGACGGATCAGGAACACTCTCCAGGAGGTTGGCGTGGATGTGTCAGCCTCTCCCACCAGCAGAGGACTTACGTTGGCTGGACTGCAAGCCACTCCCACCACCATCCAAATTACATAGGCTGGACTGCAAGCCACTCCCACCACCATCCAAATTACATAGGCTGGACTGCAAGCCACTCCCACCACCATCCAAATTACATAGGCTGGACTGCAAGCCACTCCCACCACCATCCAAATTACATAGGCTGGACCGCAAGGCGCCTTAAAAACAGGATGGACTAAAAAGTACCTAAAAAAGAATGTGAAATTCTATAAAAGGCAAGTATGGCTGCCACTGGAACTGGCCCATTTGTCTTCATTGATTATGTAGCTGCTGAACGCAGCAGGATGAATTCTGGTGTATAAAAACACGTTGTCTGCTCAGATCCAATCAAATATCAGACTGACAGTCTGCACTTTAACTACGTAGGCATTATATCATTTCAAAGTGCCGGAAAAAAAATGTGTCGCTGTCTAAATACTTCTGGTTATCTTGTGTAGACGGCTGCAACTTGTCTGGGATTGTTTGATTTATTAAGGAAAGGGTCACTATAGTAAGAAGACTGACACGTTACACATGTTCTCCTGCTCAGTGTTTACGCTGTGCAATAGCCCTTCCTGTCCTTAACATCTGCATTGACATTTACATGTAAATATACTCTGATCTTACAGATTAATGTAATCCATTTTGTTCCTGCCTCACTCTATTAGCCAGCTATGAAAATGTCTTCAGTCTTAGTGAAAATGTGCTCTGACTACACAGCAGCAGAGATAAACACTCTGACAACTGCACTTTCAGGCCACCCCTAGGCTTTCCTCGGCTAAGACAGACATCTTAATATTCTTACTTTGAAAATCACATGCAGGGTGATCGGTTATGTTAGGATACATGCCCATTTAGATTGCAAGATCAAATCCCCAATCCAGCCAGGTGAGAAATCTGTGATTCTTCAATTGCTCCTAAAAATTGCTCTGTCTGGATAAGACTTTCTGCTAAATGAATAAAATGTACAAATATAGGCAGCTTCCTGGGTTAGAAGGGCCAAAATGAATCACTGAATGACCCTGAGATAGCACCTTACTCAGAAAGACTTCTACTCCCCATAATCAATCATCAGGATAGCGAACTAGATATGGATAATGTAATTGGCAGCCAAGCACTGTCGGCATTACAGATTAAAAAAGAGATTGGTTGAATAATGTGAAATGACTGAACTCAGCCATCCTGAAAGATCTTGTTGACCAGGGACCAAAGAAAGTTTTAGGGAGGACTATGTCAATGCAGTAAATCAAAATCACTGAAGGGAATGAAAATCCGTTATATTCCCATTGTGGGACCATACAACTTTATTTTAAGGGTTCCTCTAAACTTTTCAGCAAAGATTTGCACAGAATTTCTCAAGCATTGTCTCAACTTTTCCCATTCTATCAATGTTGTTTTTCAGGACAAGTCTATTTAAAAACAATAAAAGAGGAAATGCGCTTTTTATTATTGGGGCCCTTATTTTACCTTTTCATACCCAATATGATTTCCTAGTTGTAAACATGCCTTCTAACACATTGCTCTGTTTGTGTCAGATCGAAAGCTATGTGAAGGACAGTCTGAAAGGGCAGATGACTCAGCTACAACAGAGTGCCATCCACAATCACACCGTTGCCATCTTGGATCTGGGAACCAACATCCTAACAAAGACTGCCCAGCATACACGGAAACTTACCGACATAGAGACCCAGGTGCAGTTGTGAAAGGACTACTAAGAGCATGAAAGTGCAAGTAATGACATCATGTAAAGATCTAGTCAGGGAACTCCAGTACTCACACATTTGTTACATATAATGCGTTTAGAAAATAATTTTTTCCTTTATTTTACCAAACAAGTCAATTAAGAAAATATTGTGAATTAATAAAATATATATATGCTTGTTTTATGTAAAACACACAGCTAACACAGACATAACAGAAATACAACAGGAAACGGAACACACCACTCTGTATATAGACCTAACAACGTGACAGCAACGCAATTTCAAATGTCTAAAGACTGTTGTTATATACTGTTGTTATATCCATAACTACTATACTACCATGTAGTGACAGTTGTGGAAAGTAATGCATATGTATCAATTATTTTTAACTGCTGTTGTTGCAGTTTTGTTTAAACAGCAACAAAGGCAAATAACATGAAGTGTTACCAAAAATCCAAATCATATATAATATATGGATGACGTAGTTCAAAATTGTGCAAAACTGTCAGGGACCAATTTTGACTTGTAAGTTCTACTTTCAAAACTACTGGATTCCTGATGATAAGATCACTGGACTCTTGACCAGATGAATGAATCTATAAAGTACATTCAATTAGAGCAACTCTATACGCTGGGTGAACATGAATGATAGTGACTGTTTCCTCAGATGTTAAATCAGACCTTGAGGCTTGAGATTCAGCTCCTGGAGAACTCTCTGTCCACCAACAAACTGGAGAACCAGCTGCTCATTCAGACAACAGAGATCAGCTACCTTCACCACAACAACGAGTAATATTAACATGCACTGCTTTCTTCCCTTGAGTGACTGTGTTTTGACTGGCTGGCTGACGGAACAACTGATTGTTTGTTTGTTTACTGACCAGGCTCTTGGAGCAGAAGCTGCAGGCGATGGAGTCCCGGCAGCACGAGGAGCTGGTCTCCATACAGGAAGAGAGGAGCAGCCTGCAGCAATTGGTGAACAGACAGAGCGGCGTGATCACAGAGCTGCAGACCCATCTGGACCAGGCCAGTGGCAACAACAGCATACTGCTCAACCAGCAACAGCAGCTCACCGACACTGTCAATAATCTCCTGAAGCTCTGCTCCAATCACAGAGCATCTGGAGGTACTGCCCATACAGAAATCGAATGTACATTACAAGACTTCACATATATTTTAAAATATATGATCATGTATGTTAATTGCCTATTTCAATCTGACATATATAAAAACAGCAAGTTCTTGTATATTTTGACATATATGTACACGTTTACAATATATATGCTCATATAAGACAGATAAGTTACATACATATATTGCCATATATTACATTTCCGTATGGATGGATGGAGGCTGTGGCCAATGTGTGCTTTTTTTACTGTTAGTACAGTATATATCAGGCATGATATCATAGCATGTATAGGAGTGGTCCTGGGAAGAGGGTTGGCTTTTTATATAGCTACGAATAGGGTTTAATACAACAGAGGGATTATTCACGCATGTTTTTTCATTTTGTATGTCACCTGGGACTCAAATGTTCAAATGGTATGAAATAAACTATTAAAAAGCACAGAGATCAGGGTTAAATAGAAATTAAAGTATAAGCTGAAGACTGAATACAACTTGTGACTTAAAAGTTTATAGGGAATTCTGCTGAACATCAATAAAAGTGTCTCAGGATTCCAACTGACATAAAAAATCGTCCTCAGACTAAAAACATGTATGCCTATTAATACAAGAAAATATAGACGATGCATACGAGAACATAAAAGCTTTATAGAAACTGTCAGGGCTGTTTGTAGCGCAGAATTTTGGGTGCATTCAAATGGGAGCCTAGCTGTTAAAGTTTTTCTCTTGTGCCATTATCTGTTGAAACAGTGGTCCCAAACACCAATGTTGCCTTCAAGCAGAGAGATTCATTGCATGAAGAGAGAAAGTATCGGGACTGCTCTGACATCTTTCAAGCTGGCTTCAACAACAGTGGAGTTTATACTATTCACATCAACCCACAGGAGACCAAGAAGGTTGGTGAAACTTGACTCATAACATTTAAATAAATATTACCAAGAATATTTATACACCATTAGCATTTTATTTTTAGAGGCTTACATTAGATGATCTATGCAGGCATGCAGAAAAGACATGACATTTTTTTGTTACCTACTTTAGTTTCCTTGCAAGTGATGTGGCAGCAATTATTACACAGCTATCCAAAAACCGCTTGCCAAAACCTTCAATAACAATCCTTAGGAATGTGTCAGGTATTGGCTTGCTGGCTGACTGACACACTGGAGCCAGAGCTGGAAATACATTTGGCTGCCTTCTTCAGTACAGCCACACCGCAGATGTCAGCCTCCTCGGTAGTCTCCTGCCAGGACCAGATGGCTGACCGGCCCCGTGCTCCTTTCCATTATTAGCGGTGCTAATGTCAGTGTCAGTGGATCCTCCATAGTTAACACTGGACCCCCGGGCTTGGGACTCACTCCACATCTTCGGCCTGAGCGGGGGGACATAAAAACAGGCACAGAAGAGCTCATGGCATTGGGTCTGGGGTGTATTATTTTACACATAACAGTCTCTACTGTCATATGTGCTGTCTGTGGGAGTGTACCGTGTAGGTACTGTGTGTAAGTGTACTCAGCGAATAAAGGCCATTCTGATTCAGATCGATCCCTGTAGGTTTACTGCAACATGCAGACAGCTGACGGTGGGTGGACAGTCATCCAGAGGAGAAGAGATGGAACCACGGATTTCCAGAGAACATGGACGGAATACAAGATGGTAAGGAGATCCAGGGCGGAACGCATTCATGGCATTTACGCACACGCATCTTTTGAAACGTTCTCTCAGCGTTCACGCGGTCACATATTTTACAGTGCTTGCGGACAACATAACATTCCACCCAAAATTGTCCACAACGAGGGCTTTTTGCATCCCTAGGATATTGTCCTTAGAAATTGTACACCAGTTTTGTATTTTGGATTATATTAATATAGACTACATGGAAAATGTAATAAATTGGTTGCATTTGAGACCTATCCACAGCATTTGGCACTTCCAGACATATTAAGCTGTAACAGAGGCCTGTGCCTCACAAGGCCTCAACCTCTAGGCAGAGACTTCTTAGCGAAGGATGGCAGCCCTCCAGTCAGGGGATCGGAAGTCTGGCGTGCAGCCTGGCAAAGACAATGACATCCAGCAGGTTCCCTCTTGACCTCCCTCATGACAATAGATGATTTGCTGGGGCATGTGTTCGCTCCATAAGCCTTCTGTTGGGATTATTTCATCTTGACACTAATGGCTTTTGATTGAACACTTCTAATAGTAAACAGTTAGAGAGAGATTAATTGGTTTAAAATGAATTGCAGTGTTTAAGATTACCCTTCAAATGTTTATCTATCGTAAAGTGTATAATATCTGGTAAAGCAAAGGTTCCCAACCTGTTCAATTCCCAACCTGTCAAAAGCTCTTGAGGACCACCTTTTCCAGGGTTGCAGAAATTCTTTAAATTCTCAATGCTCAAGACCTGTGTTGTCAAAGTGTGTGCATAATTATATAATTCATATTGCCAAATGCTTTTATTTTTGGAGAAAAAAAAATAGCAAGAATAATGAGTATGAGCACAGAACCACGGACTACAGGTTTGTAAACCACTGGGGTACGGAATTAAGATCCATTCCTTTCTCATTAATAAAATCCATTGAGACTAATGGCGTTCCCCAAGGGATCAACACTGTTTCATTGGAAGATTTGTCAGCTTGTCCCTGTAGAAGAGCCTCCTATGACCTTGACCTTTTTCTAACTGTTTGAAATGGCTCAGAATGATGCTGTGTGAAAGACTAGCAATCATGTCCGGGGGGGTTTAGTTTAAAATCCAACGGCCTCTACAGAAACCGGAAATGGACTCCTACAATACTAGCTTAATTAGCTACTAATATTAAACTTCCATATATAATGACATATCTGTTTTTTGATGCTGTGTCAAAGGGCTTTGGCAGTCTTTTCGGAGAGCACTGGCTGGGGAATGAGTTTGTGTTCCTGTTGACCAGCCAGAGGCCCTATATCCTGAGAGTTGAGCTGACCGACTGGGACGAACAGCAGGCCTTTTCCCAGTACGGCCGCTTCTACATCGCAAGCGAAAAGCAGAATTACAGGTATGATATGAGCAAAGTGTATTGGGCCCGTATTCTGAAAGCATCTAATACTGTACATGGAATCAGGTCTCCTGTCAATTTGTTGTAATCTAAAAGTCGAAACTTTAATCATCGATCCCTTTTGAATATGGGCCCCTATTTCAGCAGTGTGTCCAAAAGGGAAAAAGACATTGTATTGTACCTAAAGTACAGTTTTTATAAACAGCAGCATTGCTATTGGAATAGGAATATCTGACTGTGGTTATCTTTTTACTTGCACGAGGAAATGCTGTTGACATCACATTTTTAACGAAGTGTGAACTTCGAATGAGATATTAGACTTTCATCCATCACTGATAATGACATGCTAGGTTTTGTATTTCCATCACATGATGAGACACTAGGGACTCATAATTTGTAATCAATAAATATAGTTTTTTTAGTCTGCTTGAGTTTGTTCGTAACTTAGGATTCCGACAAGTTCATTCTTTGTGACAAAAACATAAAGAACATTTTACATTTTGGAATGGAATAAATTTTTGTTTTGTTTTATTCTTATTTTCATTGCCATTCTGTAGAACGTTTCGTGGATATGATCCAAAACAAATGTTTGTCGCAGGTTCTCAGGGAAAGAGAGGGTCTGCCTCATTTCACAATGCCATTACTAACAAAATAAAATGTACGATCGTAAAGGGAATTACCATATTTTACTTCCTTGGATTGATGACCAGGAAGCTTTGTTTGCATTCTGTTTTTGTAAAAGGATGTACTTACAAAAAGTATGACCATTTTTTACAAATGTCAGTTTCTACATTTATGTCATTTATCAGTCACTCTTATCCAAAGCAACTTACAGGGGCAATTTGGATTGCTTGCTCCAGGACCCAATGACAGAATTTCACATTGACTCCTCTGGAAATCGAACCAGTGACATTTTAATACCGGCTCAATTATGTAACCATGGGCTATCTGCCATTTCAGACGTTGCTTGTTTGCTTACCTGTTAAATGGATGGAAAGGTGTAGATATAGAGAGATATACTGAGTGGCAGAGTAAAAACAGTACGTCATGGAAAATGGAAAACGTAATATCCATGGAAGTCTGCCATCAGTTGAGAATCTGAATAATGACCATTATTTTAAACATGGCATATAGCGTAAGGTTACAGCCTCCAAAAGAGAAGTTATGCTATGGATTGTGGCTTTAGGCCTGCAGGTAATTTAGACCTGTCACGTAATGTAATCAAGCCTTGTTCAGTAGTAGGGCTAATGGAAGGCAGCTTGGCTCTCTAAACACCACTGTATTCGGGTTATTTGAGCGTTCATCGCTCTTCACAGAATGTGTAGTTTGAGGTTCTACTAAACTTGTAAAAAAAGCTTATAGTCCGCGGTTCAGGTAGCCTATTTTATATATATTTCAATGGAGATATGCGATCAGATGCTTTTAAGTTACGAGGCTTGTGGTAAGAACTGTTGTAAATACATCTCACACAGTCAGCCGCGTTGCATGATATACAACGCGGCTGACTGTGTGACGTGACGACAAATTAATTTCAGAAGCTCCGCGGCTCTGGAGTGCAGTTCATACAATTATTCGAACTTACTATAAGACATCCCGCATGCACTGTTATAGACCTACATTTGTGCACAGGCCATGTATCGGATTTGCTTAAGCAGCTTACTGTATTTAATAAATAAATTAGACTAAAACGCACATTTTAGCGGAAAACAAGTTAACGCATTTTAGAGAAAAATGCGTAGGGCGTCCTTACAACAGACCACTTGTCTACGTTTTAAATTATATACAAGTCGGGTTGGATAGGCCTATAGGCTACATTTCAGATCCGATAAAGACCTCTAAGATGAGGCTAACATATTGGCTTCCACAATTATTTCTGAAATTATAGTTATTCAGTGGATTGTAACATCAGAAAAGTGTTAAGCATTGGTGATGAAAGAGTTTCCATTCCGACTTTACAGCGGCCTAAATCTCTGTGATTCTCTTGTGCAAAAGTGATTCACTTTTTGAACGAATCTTCTAGAGCAGTGATTCAGTACACCCAGTTCACTGAAAAGATTCGTTCAAAAAGAACGGATCGGTCATGAATCGCACATCACTACTTCACACCTGCAAACCCCCAGGAGGGCTCTTCTGAAAATGTGGCGCGCGCTACCTCGGAGATGGCGTCTCGAGCTATCGATATCTGCAAGTTTACAACAAAAAATAATCTAGCGTCTCAAGTCTTCTTCAAAGTGTCTCGGAAAATGTAGCGTAATGTAAACAAACTCTTGACATGTTGTTGATAGAAGTATTTAGCACCAGGGAAGCAGCTTTCCCGCCAGGGACCCACACAGAAAATATACTTATTTTATCATGATATACACCATGTACAACTTTGTGCAAAACAAAACAATATGCATTTAACATGACATACCCCACATTACCCTATTACCCCCCACCAGGTTAGTAATACAGTGCTATGTGTGTGCGTGTGTGTCCCAGAATGTGTGTGTCTCCTTCTAGTGCCAGGAGGTGTTGTTTTTATCAGTCTCTTATCAGACTTTACTACCGGCTTGGGTCACAAGCAGTGGAAAATATGTTTAATGTAGGGCAAAGACCACTTTCTCGCCTCACTTATCCACTTGGGACTGTAGTGAGATCTGGTGGTACTGTATGTCTAGAAGGGTATTCATGAGGGTCTGGGCTGTGTGTTAACTGACCGAATTAACCATTTGGTACTTTCAAAACTTCCATACCTCTCATAGAGACCAGGGTTGACGCAGTCAATCTTTCCACCACTTGAACAAGGGCCCAGACACCTGGTGAACATAACAGCCTGAATCCCCATTAATGATCCGCGTGAAATTCACATATAGATGTGTCAAATACATGGCCGCTTGATTAACCTGGAGAGACCATGTAGGAGGAGGGAGTGCAATAGGACCACAGTAAAGTACGCAGCATACACAGCCTAGCAAACAAATAATGTCCTCATAAACTAGGATGTTTTAATTAAAATGGGTATATAATGTCTCAGAAATTCAAAGACTACTTTGGGAGGTACATATTGTATACAATAAGAAGGACAATTTCCTCAAGAACATGAACCAAGTGTACTCTGGCTAATGAACCCATTCCTTCTCATAAGCCTCTACTGTAGGCCTACACATTCAGGAGACGTTTGTCTCCTTAAAATCACGCCAATTACCCTGGTTGTTTGTGGACAAGCTGAATGTGTTCTCACAGTCCAGTTAGAAATAAGCTGATTTATTGTACTTTCCAATGCACTCGTGGTCCAGCCTTTTTCAGAGGCAAACACTGGTGTTATTAGTGTATAATTATTATGCTGTGCTTTCTTCCGTGTCCTCCTGTTGACCGAGTCAGGCTCTTCCTGAAGAGTCACAGTGGAACTGCAGGCAGGCCGAGCAGCCTAGTTGTCAGTGGAGCAGACTTCAGTACCAAGGATATGGACAACGATAATTGCATCTGCAAATGTGCTCTCATGCTCACCGGGGGTAAGTCCAAATGAAACCCTCAGCCACGCTCTATATGGACTCCTGTATGTGTTGAAATGAAATTACTGGATAAGTAAAAGCAGTATACACCCATCTCAAGCAAGGCTATTGAAAAGTAATTCCGGTTATTAAACCTATCCATGAGTCTGCTCAACTTGGACAACACCATCCAGAGATTATCGGAGTCAAAAATCACAGATTATTGGAAGTTACAGATGGTTAGCGGTGAGTTTTTCCTCTGAAACTAATTACTGTAAAGTAATAAACTCATGTGAATGTTCTATTTCTTTCTACCTTGTCCTCTGACTTCAGGTTGGTGGTTTGATGCCTGTGGACCATCGAACCTGAACGGGATGTACTACAGCTACGATCAGAGCGTCGGCAAACTGAATGGGATCAAGTGGCACTACTTCAAAGGTTCCAGTTACTCTCTTCGTGCTACCACCATGATGATACGACCCGCGGATCTCTGAGACCGCCCTCTGATGCCTGGGTACATTGTCCAGACACACACTGCAATCATTAGCCAAGATTTCATTTAGCCGTCTCTATAAACTACTCTGGTAGAAACTGTCAGTAAACTTCCCAGAATTCCACTGACGCAAAATATGTTTGACAAGGTGAGATAATTGTTTGTGCTTTGACTTGAGAGAAAGGAGCCATGTAATCCGGCTTTCTGTGAGGAACTGGGACTCTGATATTCTGGTGCTTATATTTCCTCTTGAAAAACATTGATTTTGTGTTCATGCATGATACATTGTGCTTGAACCACTAGATCTGCAATGAAACTGTAGACCTTGATTAAATTAAGAGGATGACTTTACTTTGTCTCTTTCAATTGTATCTGTTGTGTGTTTTTCTTGATTTGTATGGGCAAGGCATTCCTTTGGAATCTGTTGTAACATTGTAAATCCATGCAATGCAGGAAATATGTTGTTCTTTTCTTTTTGTAATTTTTTAAAAACACCCTGAAAATATATAGACAAGCGCACAGATATATGTTCCCTACATAGTGGAATTCTGTTTAAATCTGTGGTGTGTGAGAGAGATCCAGGTCTATGTATAAACGTCAGGACCTGAGGTCCCCACAAAGGAAACTGTTCAGGACCAGATGTCCCCAAAATTCCATACATCTTGGAATAGGTAAGTGTTAGAATTGGGGTTACAGGTTAGGGAACCTTTGATTTGTGAGTTTCCATTCCCCACAAGGATAGAAAACAAATGTGTGTGTATGTAAGTTTGTATGTGTGTGTGAGAGATTGTTTCTGTCACAAGTGAAGTGTACTGCGTTTTAAATAGGGTTTCTATGTCATTCAATTATTTAATATTAATTTGAATAGAGATACAGTATATAATGTGTGTCTTTTATTTAATGTACACCCCCCCTAAATTTGAGGGATTTTGCAGCATCTCCTGGAGCCTATGTTGAACTCACTATCTCAATATGCAAACTAAAAGCAATACCAAGATTCTTTTTTTAAAAATATAAATTAATCAGGCTGGACACTGCAGCAATTTTCTGAACAGTGTACAGTAATGTACAGTAAACCCCAGAAGTTAGTTAAGATATCACTGGTATTACATGGTTTACATCGGGTAAGCGTCCACACCAGCAACCCAACTCTGATGTTCTAAATCTGCAGTGCCTTCTTTCAGGCTGAATCCGGGCCTTGATTTGATTGGTCAAAACAGCAATTTGTGAAGTAACAAAATTGGTCTGCCTGTGGATATGCAGCCTTATTGGTAAAATCATGTTTGGGAACGTTGTAAGTACAGAAACATGTAGTAGGGCTTACCAGACAGGGTACATTTCCATTTGAATTGAAGGGATAGTTTGATTTAGATTCATATTTGGTTGAAATTCCACTTACCCTTAGTTGTTCTTGAAGGCCCATGGAGTCATTTTTCACAACAAGCCATAATTCATCTCTGTCTCAAACTGGAATTAGCATTATTAGCATCGCCCAAATTCATGAAATGAAACTGTGTGTCCCGAGCCACAAAAGCTGCATTGCAAGCCGAAACAAACTCAAAAAAGACTTTGTACTTAATTCAGTAATCTGTCGAGCTAACATCCATTTTTTGGAATGTACACTGACGAAACAGCCCGGCGGAATTTGATGACTTCAATCTGGCACTATGCAAACTATTTTCTGTAGCCACCACACATCTGTCATTCGATGATGATGTTAACCATAGGTAGCGACTGCTAAGTGGTTGTTAGCGAAGTTACATTGACAATTCCACTTCCTGAAAAAAACAGGGATTGATACCATTTGTAAATAAAACTGACCAGTAAACATAGGAAGTATTAGTTTGGTAGAAAATGAAATTCATACAGTGAAAATGAAAGCATTATTTCAAGGAATATAACATTGACAGGTTCTCAGTTTGAAGTATTTTGGAGTAGGCTTCTGCTTGCAATACGGCGCCACAAAAACCTAACCTCCAAGAGTAAGATTTTTTGGAAAGATGATTATGCTATTGTTTATGCCAAAGACACACCAGGATGGCTTTCCAAGGGGTGTTGCGTGTTCCTGACTTATATCTGCTTGAAAATCAGAGACAAAGTTTGAATACGTCTGTGGTTCACAACTAAACTGTACTGAGCTTGGGAGATCTTGTTAAAACAATGGGCATACTGTATATTTCTTGAGTTTATCAAACTATTGAAAATGATTCCACAGTTCTCATGACTGACACAAATAATTTCACAGCTGTCATGACAGACACAAATGATTTCACAGCTGTCATGACTGACACAAATGATTTCACAGCTGACACAAATGATTTCACAGCTGTTATGACAGACACAAATGATTTCACAGCTGTCATGACTGACACAAATGATTTCACAGCTGTTAAGACTGCCACAAATGATTTCACAGCTGTCACAACTGACACAGATGATTCTAACTCTATAAGGTGTAACAACACACACAATCACATTTCAAGTTTTATTCGTCATATAAACAGGATACACAAGATATGGACCATTCATACAGTGGCTTGAGCATTTTCCAGAACTTTCTCTCACTTTGAAAATGTGAAGTAGACTGTGGTGATCGGTGGTGAAAAATCCAATGCAATCCTTTGTTAGACTTCTTAGAATGCCAAATGGGAAGACTGTGTAAGGAGGTGTGTAGACTTTCACAGTGTGAATAATGTCAATGATTGCCTGTGTTGTTTTAGTCTTGGAAGAACTGCACTGGTATTCCTCTGTGCCGAGGCAGGCCAGTGACCAGCCCTTTGCTTCTTCTGATGAGGGACACAGCACAGCCGCCAGAGTGTGGGAGAGCAACATGTATATCACCGGTGAACTGCCCCATCATTATTCATTCAACGTGAGGGTGTCTGGGAGAGACAGTGTAACGCTGTTGTTTGTCGAGGCGGAGGGGATAAGCCTGAGCCATTAGACAGCTCTGGAAACATTATAATGTGAAAATAAGTTCATTGCTCACCAAAATATTGAGTTACTTCCAGGAAATCAATGAAAATCAATCATCTTTCGGGGTACTGTACTGCTGCTGGATCAGCTCACTTTTTTGCAGCAGTGACGAGTGATTTTAATGGAGGTGGATTTGGTGCATTTTATTTTATTATTATCCAGTTTTAGACGTACAGTACATACATGATGGCAACAATGCATAACTCCGTAGTTTGGTGAGTAACAAATATTTTGCCGTTATAACGATGGCAGAGCCGACTAGTTTAATGTCAGTCCATCATATTCTCTGACTCTACCACTGTCTGTATAAATGTGCCTGGTCAAAACAACCAATGTGAAAAGCCTCCTCAGCTGCTTAGATTCCAGTCAAGGTACATCTTGATCGGTTCTCCTGTGCTCTGCCACCAAGTGGGTAAAGAGTAGGTGACGAGGCCAACTTCAGAACAAACCAGCAGTCTGGTCTTCACCTGCTGAAGGTGTGCTAATCTCTCTGTACAGTTATGTATGAAATGGAATATGTAGACACACAGTAGTTGAACTATAGGCAGTGCTTTGCTGCAGCTTAATTAAGCCTAAACTGCTTTGTTACTGACTGCTTTGTGTTTATTCTGTCCAGAATCCCTAAGCCCTCTGTATCCCGACACGTTGTTCCTTCATGGAAAACCTGAGCAGCATTTCAAATCATGTACTAAAACTGAGTTTTTTTATTACATTTTTATTCTGGTTAACTGCTTATAATCTAATATATTATTTGTGTGTAGTCATTCTTCAGGAATAATCTAAATGATAGTGGAATGTAATGTTCTTCATAAGCAACCCTTATAAGTCTTGTATATTAGCACCATCTAGTGTGGCACAATGTTACTGTCCAATCCATTTGAATGTTATTGGACAAGAAAAGCTTTGATCTACCGCTTCAGAACATTAGCATAGGCACTTTTTTTCATTTTGATAGAAATACTTTTTCAAATAATGTTTTTAAAATGTAATGAGTGTGAAAAAATATATATATTTATATCACAGAACTTAAGGTTCTGTCATTCAAACAGATGAAACACTCCACAACTTCAGGAGAAAACTGAAAGAAAACAAAATGGAAATGTATTCCAAAGGGAAAAAGCAGTTGTTGAACTTATCCATCTGTAGTTTTCCAGAGCCGTCATAGGTTGCGTAAACTTACACACTATAGATGTCTTTTCTTTTTGGGTTTTATTGTTCCTCCTCCCTCAATCTCCATGATTTAAAACTGAAATACGTACTTCCAGCATAGCAGAGTGTGACCAGCAAGGCAAAGCACTGAGAAAAAAACATACAGACGGAAATATTCAAATTCAGTCCAAAAGGGGGTAATAGAATAGTACATTCATAATTTAAGATGGTACACAGAAGTACCAAAACCTCTCTTATCTATAACTATATTTGACCTTTTACTGTTGTTTAATCTAACATCACTTTATTATCAATTTGTATGGTATTTTCTCTCAGATGGTGTGATTTGGGTGTCTGTCTAGACGGTCTGAGCAGATTTTCCTACCGTGGATGCTGTCCAGCAGTTGTAGTTGTAGCGCCCCCTAGCATCCTTACTGATTGAGGCCGCATCCACCCCAGTGGCGACCGCGTACATGACCGCAGCACTGCCGTTGAAGCACAGGCCCTGTGGAATGACACCGGCATGGTCACTGTCTGGCACAGACCCAGAAGTATGGTACCTCCACTCAACAGGACATCCTTTAATCACATTCTGAAGCTCTTACAAAGACATGGTCAGGAGCACTCTTCTTGTAAAACCCGCCTATTCATTCCCTTCTGAGTCACACGCGTAGTCCACAGTACGTGTGGATTAGAAACCCATGTAAAACGTGATAAACATGCCCTGACATTTTTGTGGGCAACATACGAAAGTTAAAGGTGGTAAAATAATGTATGGTATGATCCTGCATAGTACGGTGTTTTCATACCACTGTTTTCCAGGAGACCTGGGGGATCCTTTTGACCATGGTGAGGTAGATGATGAAGAAGATGACCGTCAGGACCCAGTACAAGATGGCCACAAATATGACCCACCCAAAGGCAGGCACCCGGAAGTACTCCGTTCCTGCTATCAGTGTCCATACCATCAGACCAAACACCTGACCGGATAAGGAACAGCAAATGAACAAGCTACGTTATCGTGCATTCAAATGCATTTCCTGTACATGGTTTGATGGCACATGATAGAGAGACATTACAAGTCAACAGTAAACATCCCTCCCTCTGTGGACCAATTGAGATTTGACACATTTCTGTTGATTACTATTCCATCCCCTCAGGCCAATCAGTATGGAAAACCAAAACAACAAATGCCGGATCTCTGTAGCAAGGCACATCATTCACTCAATTGTCTGAGGTCCCACATGTGAATAACAGATTTCAGTCGATTACCATATATTACATAGTAAATACGTGGTATTTCTTAATATAATAGCACTTTTTGTGAGGATAGGTGTTGTTGTGCAAAACATTTAATGTGCGTAGTTTACAATGCTGTATCCAACAGTCTATTAAATATTCACCCCACAAAGACTTTTTCCAAATTGTGTTATTATCTGAAATTAAAATGTGTTCAGTCTGGATTCACTTCCTTTAACACCACATACACATTGATGGTGCAAAATATTGTTTTAATGTGAATCAACAGGTAATTAGACATAGAAATACTGAAATGTGTAGGTTGTGAAGGTATTCGCAGCCCAGCCAATACTTGGCAGAACCAACTTTGGCAGTAATTATAGCCACAGTTCTTTTTTGGTAATCCTTTACCAGCTTCACACATTTGGTTCCTGCAATATTTATCTGTTGGTAAAGTAAATTTCAAGTTCTTTATAGAACCATTCCTCATACAGGGTATATCATGAAATATAATAAAATGGGTTATAGAATGATTCTATATTGCCCAAGAAAACTTTGTAAATACATTATTGCCTGCTACTGTTTGTAACCATAGCTTTTTCTGCTACATATTTCATGGCTCTTTACAGAACTTCAGGAAGGTTCCATTAAGAATTGCAAAACATGTTTTCTACTGAGTTTTCAAAAAAGAGTAGGCCTACTACTTTTCACCATAAAGTGTTCTGCTGTGGGTATAAGATAAAGAACACCTATCTGGCAATATGCAGAAGGAAAAGAAATCTGATTTGGCACATTGATAATGGTAAATCTATTGATGCAGTTTGTTTAACTGCGAGCTACTTCAAATAATGGGAAGTGTCCTCTCATGCACTCCAAACCTCCCTTCCTGTTATTAAAACAAACTAATGTTCATTGGTTGCTTTGTTTCACAGGAAACTAAGATTGTCTGGCTGGAGAGGCCAGTTGGAGAGAGAAGAATTCCAGATATTCATTTGAGAAAAATATTTTGATAGCATTATTGTCCAATGGTGAATGAAAAAAGACAATGAAACTGACACTGATTTTAAACAACTTCCCTTCCTTAAACGTAATTTCAAAGTAGGTTGAAATTACTTGAATTTTCTCCAGTTATATTACCTTAAAGAATAAAATAATAAAACCTTTAGTTAAGTACAATGTTCATGCAGTGTTTGGTAGGCTATATGTCCCTATAACATCAGTGGCAAGCCTTCATCCCATACAACAAAATTGTGCATAACATTTACATCAAATATACGTTCGCACAGAAGATGTTGATATGTCAAACACTGTCTCTCCTTTATCAGAACAAATGGTGCGCCTATGATAGGGATATACTTTCCAATGTGATACAAAATATGAACAATACGAGCGGATCATCACAAATAAATTGGTTTTATTTACATAACAATATTCGATTCCCTCTCTGCATTATGATGGCATAAGCGTAGCTATTTTGAGGCCACAGTTTAAGCAACTATAGGGGGACTATCAACGATTAATTGTCATCAAACAGGGACCCAGAGAGTGTGTTACTGTTGAGGTCGAGCTACAGTACTTACTATTTCTGCGACAACAAGGATCCCTGGAGCAGTGCGAATGAATTCCCTGTCGTATGCCAAAGTAGAAGTGGAGACGTTTTCACTGCAACTGCTGCTAGTAGACGTAGTACCCGTTTGCGTTGCTGCTCCTTCCATCTTCAGTTCAATACCACAGATTTCCTGCGTTTGGTTTGAATTACAAATCTCGCAACGCTCTTCAACGGAAGGTGGGAGAGATGGAAATTAACCTACGTGTTGTTCCTGAGTATCGAACAACATTTAATTGGACCTTAAAGTTTGTTCTGAAACAAACTTTTCTTGTTTAAGAATATATACATTTGTTTTCAGTAGTATGTCTAGGCCAACTGTCATTTCAACAAAAAATGTATACCAACTGGTCGGCTTAACTAGGCAAATTAGTTAGGCCTACACCATTCTTTAATAGCCTACCATGGGTAATGCCGCTCTGTCAAGAGGAAGCTTTCCGAGGTCTTTAGCACATGATAGGCAAATTGGGTCGCTTAACAGCCAGGAAATATTTCCTGTTAACGCTCGTATTGTTAAAGGTTTAGTTTGCATATGAAGGGAGCCGTTTTCAGAAGACCCCCATCAGTAGCTCAAGACTGAAGAGAAATCTAACCAGTCCACTGTGATAGCGGGTGAGGTTTCCTTAATAAAAAACCTATTACGGATTTACTACTGTGGTCATGCTCAAACGGATAACCAGTCCAGATGATTGTCTTTTCTTTTAGAATAGTGTTGTCACGCCTGGGACTGCGGGGTCATGTCCAATAAGTACAGTTGTCCTACTCTTATGTAGCTTTCGTAAATAGGACAGTTGTAGATATGTTTTAATTACTTGATTGCTAGTGTCTACAGTTAGCGCCTAAAGAAAATCAATATCAAACATCCTCGGCGTGTGTAGTGTCCCGTGGTGGTATGTCGGCTCCACCACCAGATGGCAGCACATATCCGGACAAAGATGAAGGCCTCAATAGGAAAGCCAAGGGTAAATGTGAAAATAAAGAGGCTTAACTGTTAATTGTGATTAGTAAAATCATGACTCTTACCTTTTCACCACCTGCCTAATAACATCTACAATTAAATGTAGTATACATTTATTAATACTGCTAATCAATGTAAATATGAGCACTTAAAATAACCCAGTGACAAACTGATTAGGATTGCATGACCAAAGAATCTTTCACACCAAAAATATATTATTGAAAAACAGGATTTAATTAATTAATTTCAAGCTGACTTTTGTTTTGCTGTGTTTTTTTAGTTCTTGTGATATTGTCGTATTTATAATGGTCTTCTTGTTTTTCATTTCCATTTCACCCACATGGAATGGAGGCCATAGTATCACCGGCGTACTCCATGGTGCCCTACATGGAACATACGTTTTACTTTATTGTTTTAAGTAGTTTGTTCATGATAAAGCACCGGTGAAAAGACAACTAAAGTATGTTCATGTGGGATGATGAGCACCCACACTGCAACTCCCCTCATTCATTTGAGAAATTGAAAAACAAAAATTAGTGGAGGTTTGTGGACGTTTTCTGCAAGTGCAATATTGTCAGTTTGGTAATGAACAGAAATAAACAGCCATGCATTATTTAGTTTGCAGTCCATTCCCTCATTAAATGATTTTAAACATTTCCTCTCAATTGAACTAATATAATTTTAAAATAGAATTAAAACATTTTACTACCCCAATATATCCCAGAAATTACATAGACTTTGCAGGTATATTATATAAATTATATTTCAGTTTAAACAATCACAATATAATAAGTCTATTTATATACCTAATATATTTATATATATAAACACATTTGATATATATATAAACACAATTGATATATATATATATATATATATATAAACAATTTCTATATTTACAGCCTCTGAAATTAACACAGTATAGAGATAAAGTCTGTCAACACCACAGAGGGACTCTAAACGGATTTCAAGAAGATAGCTGGAGACTGACTGATAATAATTACCTGAAGTAAACAGGCTTTGCATTAGTCAATACCTAATCCTCCCTGAGAATCCATCCTAGATGCAGCACTATAATAAACAAGCATACCCTCCATTAGATATTGTAATGACTCTCTGTTTTGAGATGAATGCCAGAAAGCCTAGGTGGGGGCACAGAGGTACAGACGTGCTTAAAGGTTTTAAAAGCATTTTTTGAAGCGGTCTTCTGATTTCCTACAGCTCATTGGTTTTATCTCAGCCTGGCATAACACAAGAGACATTGTGATGATGTCTATATTGAGTTTTTCACATATATTAGTGCGTATTGTAGAAGGCAAAATGAAGATGCAAAGTACAAGGCTCAGGATGTATGTATTTATAAATTCTGTATAAACAGTGTGTCTTGTAATTGTACAACCAAAGCAATTTCAGTACCATTGTACGGAGAGTAATTAAGTGTTTCCTTAAACATTACTGTGGAAAATAACTCAGATGTGTCATTTAACATTATCACAAGCCTGTGCCTGTCATTTTGTCAAGTGCATTGTTTTACTTTTTGTCCTATTTAACATTTGTTGGTGTAAGGCTGTACCAGTGTCTTTCAGGGCGTTGAATGTGAATGCCAATGGTCTGTCATTGGTGTCACATTAAGGAAAAGGCATCATGTTTACATGCTTTTTCTGCACCTCTCAGCCATGGAAATTATAATCATGGAACAATAAAGTCCATGGAGCATAATTGAAAAAGGAAATTAAACTAGCGGAATTGTCTTTTATCGAGTGTGGGAGATATTTTATGGTCTCTGGAGCGATTGATTTGAAAAAGAACAGGATGGCGAGAAAGGATGGAGAGAATTGCATTAAGATGTGTGATTAAGATGTCTCATCTCTGATGGTTCTGAAATCACTTTTATTTCCGTCTTCTCCGCTGTCAAGTTTCTCTAAGGGACCAAGTCAGCTTATAGGAAGAAGTATTAAAGGGATGAGAAATCAGCCAACACTGAAGAAATGATATACCTCACTGCCTTTAGACCCACTAGGATGTTCACAGCCCCTCCTAGAGAAATCCTCTCACCCCTGTACTGAACACAAACATGAACAAACAGGTTTCAGTCAGTTTTATCAAGTTCAAGTATATTGAACCAAAAACTATAGGATGAAAGACGGGGCAATCAGCAGTTAAAACAATAATATAGTATTTTTCAAGTGTAGCTACTATGTAGGTAAAAAGTGGAGGGCGGATTTGGAGAAATGTAGCTAACAACATTAAAATCATAATGATCTTTTTAATCAAATTTTGAAGCTATACAGTGTTTGTTTATGTCAACTTTTTAAAATTTTTTATGAACAGTGAATTAAAGTAGTATGCCATGGCTTATAATGAGGTATAACCATTGATCTCAGCTCATAAGGAAGAAGTTAAATTTTTCAAGAATCAATGGCTGTATTTAATACATTTATAAGGAAAAAACTTGATGGTGTTTGACAAATATTGCTGCAACTGTAACAAGATATGTTATAGTTTGGTTTTTGCTTTGGTCTGGTGATTTCATTTGCCTTTGTTTGTCAGCTGGCAGGCATAAAGCCACCTACAGGACCTTGTCCCTCACCCAGCCTGCAGTGTTTACCATTCACTACTCACAAGAGTAAACAAGCCTAACAGCTTACAGGCAAATTGTGGGGCTGCAGCCAATGATTAATTAGTGTGTGTGTGTGTGTGTGTGTATGCACCATACACATTAAAATACCCAAGTAAGTCTTCCACATCATAAACAGATTTTGGGGGAAAATAGCAGTCTCATATCATGAAAACTTTAGGATCTTTTAGTAAACAACATTGTTTTATGCAAGATTTGGTTTACCTGGCACCAAAAACCATATATTTTATTTAAAAAAAATACATATTACAAGCCATGAAGATGCTTGTCAAGCCACTCCATAGTTGGCTATGAACTAGAGAGAAACATTTAGAAAAGTCAGGTTGAAGTCAGGGCTTTATGGACTAACTGAACTCTAGCATGATGGATTGTTTCTGGGGACTATTCCGGTGCTGTGTTATTGTATTAAACCCAGTCATAATGTCTCCCTCTCCAAGAGAAAGGCAAATGCTAAACCAGAAAATAATAGCAGCCTACTTAATACTGAGCCGTCCCGAAACACAAAGAGGTATTATGGAATCCAGCTGAGGTGATTTGGAAACATAGTCGCTTTTTATCCCCAGGGGATCATATTGTATGAAACAGAACTATTAGAATTGCATGTGTGTTTGTGAGATACATTTGCTAGTTCCTGATGTGCCATTTCTGTCAGCGTATCTCGTCATACGGCCACGTTAGCCACACCCCACGTTGATTGCTAGTAGCCAGAGCACTGCGCCTGGTGGTAGACGGTTTTTACCCCGTCTGTGCAGCTCCATCTCCCCCCTCACCCCTTCATAGCCCAGCCCTACTGTGGATTCATATCTGTTCGCCCCGCTGCCACGGCACAGATTCTTCCCTGTGACTATGGTCACTTGTCAGCCGGCCAAGATGCTTAGCTGTAATTGGCCAGTGGGGTTTCATTCTGGAAAGAAGACATTATTACAAGCAACGTTCCTCCCCCAGTCC